>JAWQFJ010015974.1:5000-30000 GCA_034096865.1 Theodoxus fluviatilis
AGCAGGTTGGGTATTAAAGGTTAATTTTATCGTTCATGTACTTGTGTGTGCGATTCTTGTCCTTGTTGGGTTTTTGGTTCTCTCTTTTTGGAGTGATCGGGAAATTGTGACGTCATCAGCTTCGAGTCGACGTCACTGGGTGCAGTCGGTTTTGAGAAGGGATTTGGCAGGACCGTTTGAGCGGTACGTGCCAACGAACCTATAGTGGCTCGACTTCTGTCGGCCCAGAGCGTGGCTTGGCCTCTGTCAGCCCGGGGAAAAGATTTGGCGACTTTATTGTCGTTGTCGGCAAGCCGATCAGAATCAGCACCAGGGGAGGAACCGAGTTTCTTCCATGTAAGTATTTGTTGTGTGTGAATATCGTTGTGTAAGTTTTTCACTAGGTTGTTGGTTTGTTGTGCTAGGGGTGGGTGGGAAGTTGGAATAGGCAGTGGGATTTTTGGAACGGGGTGGTTCTTTTCATTCATTGCCGTGTTTTCCATTCTCGCCTCATTTGCATCATGTCATGATTCATGATAGAGTCGTTGTTGTTTTGATTTGATTTATGTGCATGTTGTTATGCCATGTAAGCTAATTCGGGCCGTTCAGGCCTGTGTGATTTGTCTTCATATCAGTCATCGTCCGAAAATCTCCGCTGCTCCCCATCGCCGTCGTCACTCTCCAAAGTACCCATTGCATCTCATCAACCTGGGCCACCTGGTCCAGAGGAGAAGTTGACGTTCCGGATTACGTCGAGAGTTGGAGAGTTCAAGAGATAAGTTTGACAGTGGAAGATGTTTTGGAACTGAAAGACGAGCAGGACAGTTGAAGAGACAGAGTTTGGACAGTTGTGAACAACAGTGGGGTTTTGTATTTGCATGCTGGACATTTGTGAACAACAGTGAGGGTTTGTATTTGCATGCTGGACAGTTGTGAACAACAGTGGGGTTTTGTATTTGCATGCTGGACAGTTGTGAACAACAGTGAGGTTTTGTAGTTGCATGCTGGACATTTGTGAACAACAGTGAGGTTTTGTAGTTGCATGCTGGACAGTTGTGAACAACAGTGGGGTTTTGTATTTGCATGCTGGACATTTGTGAACAACAGTGAGGGTTTGTATTTGCATGCTGGACAGTTGTGAACAACAGTGGGGTTTTGTATTTGCATGCTGGACATTTGTGAACAACAGTGAGGGTTTGTATTTGCATGCTGGACAGTTGTGAACAACAGTGGAGTTTTGTATTTGCATATGGTGGGGTTTATGAATCATCTAGGAATCATTATCATTAATCACTTTCATTCCCATTTCATTTATTCTGCGGGGTGGGCAAGGGATTAATAAATATGTGTTTGTTATAAAAGTTGTCTGTGAGTTCCTATGCTTCAGTAGGCATTTGTGTCCAAGAGTCTGATGCAAGAATGGAATTGGAGAGGATGTTTACAATGAAAGAAAAACAGTGCTGAGGTGGGTAGCCGAACTGACCACATGGTGACAGACTGGAAAATAGGAGCGGCTCATGCACAGAAAGCAAAGTCAGCAAAGTTTTGTCACCCTGTTACACAAACAACGCTATGAAAAACCCCACCGAATTCATGTATTTGAAATAAACATCTCTAGCGAAATTCCTGTTCTAAACTTTGCACTGCTGTATAAGTCTTTTGTTTCAAATATATTTCTTCTTCACTTATTTCTTCCGTGTGCTGGAAAAAACACCTCTCTTTGTGGTCATCTGAAGTGACATCAAAACATTTCTTTAAGACTTTTACAACGGTGTTCCTATTCAGATGTGTTTTCTAAGCATAGAATTGAAGTTTCGCAACAACACAATTCCGATCCTGAGAAACAACACGAAAATTCTTTTCTAACCTTTTACTCATTTTTGTTCGTTCTACTGTCTTTCCTTTATTGTTGTCTTTGATATGTCCCCGTTAATTTGCTTGCATGTGTAAAACCATTACGCTGTCGTCCTCTTCGAAGGTTTCCTCGGCACACTTTGCTGCAAGCATGCCTTCTTATTCTTGCTTCCACATCCAGTCCTGTCCTATTTTCGGCTGCCGTCTACGGCACAATGTGTGCCATTGCCCCCTCGTGTTCCAGCGCTTTCAAACGAGAGAACTTTCTTTGAGCCCCATTGTCTCATTCGCAACAGTCCGTTCCGCTTGCTTTCGCCTTCTTGGCCTTTGATTCCATGCGTCTTATCGAAGCGTTTTCCCAGCGCGGCCCTGGCGTCCTCCACTGTTCCCGTTCCCTTCCAACCTTCCATGGGGCATGGCCTCCTCGCGTTTCTCTCCCTACGACCCGCTCGCTGCCTGGCCGTCTACCTGCCCCACTTTGTTGGACGCCCTATCTCATATCCGGCCGTCACGCCATTCTGCCTGTCTGCAGTCGCTCAATTACCTCCCTTCCTGCACGCTTTCACCTGGATCCGGGCTCCTCACACAGAGCCCGGATCTAGGAATGGCCCGTCTGCGAGGTGGCAGCGACTGGGCGTGGCAGAGACCCTGGAAAGAATCTGCATTGTAGAGTGAAGTGTCTGTAAAGATGCGTTATAGAATGACGAGTCTGCAGGGGTATGTTGTCGAGTAAAATGTAAGGTTGGATTTGTCTTGTTCAGCAAAGCGTCGATACTGTGTCTGTATGGATGTGTTGTAAAGTGTATGTGTAAATATGTGTTGCCGCAAAAAATGTCAGGCGGGGTTTATGCTGTAAAGGAAAGCGTCCGTAATGCTGGCTATGTGTTGTTGATTTTTGTTTTTGTTATGCTGGGTCTGTGAAGTATAGCAAATGGTCTGCAAGGCTGAATCTTTTCTGTGTAGCATAGCGTATGTAATACAAGATGTTTGTTGTAGAGCAAATCATATGTAAGGCATCATAGATACTGTACAGTAAGAACTCAGTAAGGCTGAATCCATGCCCCAGGGCAAGACAAATGTAAAACCGGGTCTGAAATGTAGAGCAAATTGTCTTTAAAAGCAAATTCTGTATGGCACAACATTGTATCGGGGAGGCCGGACCTGTTTTGTTAAAGCAAAGCGTCATTGTTGTGGAGCAAAATATGAAGTCTTTGTACTGACAGAGATCCATCGGGTAGACTGAGTCTTTTGTCGAAGAGCAAAACATCTGATAGGCTGGGCCTGTTTTGTGCGAAAAGACGTATACAAGGCGTTGTCTACATGTGCATAGGGCAGCGATGTGAAGTTCATCAGCAGGTTGTAGTGTGCCACTACGTCATCTTCATATCGGCACCAGTTATTTTGCATATCTAGTGGCTCACGCACGTATATCACGCAAAGGAGAAAAGGTTTTACGCATACCCTTGCATCGGTCTTCAGTTTATTGCCATGAGCCTCGATAGTGAGCTCAGGGTGAAATTGTTCCCCCAAAACGTATCTGCCAGTGCGGATTCATCCGATGTCGCCGCTTTCTGAACTCTCCCTCCAAGATACCGGGTATCTGTTGTAAATCCACATTGACTTTGACGGTTCAGCAAAACGACATCTGATGGCAGGACTGCCTCCTCTCTTTAGGGAGAAAGTTTCACGTACACTGGCACAGGTCTCGCACCCCGTGGTTTCTCTCTACTTATCGAGTCTGCTGGTGGAAAAGCTCTGAATTAAGCCGATTTTCGAGTCGCCTCTCATACTCATGCCGTCGACCCCCATGCCACGCAGAGCCCCTCTTCATCTCCTCTCTGTATAAAACCTTTCCTACTACCTCTGTATGCTTCCCCCCATCCTTCTGCCCCCATCCCCGTCCTCTCCCGAGCTCCCCCTTTCTCTCTCGTCTTCTTTGCTCCACTCAGCCCTACCTGTCCCACCGTCATTCCTTGCTCCGTGTCGGCGCGTGAAATCTCGCACAAATACCCTCCCCGCGAGATCTGTCAATCACGCTAAATTGGATTTCGCACACGTCACACACACGGCGGGAGGCCGCCATGGCTGCCGCTCTTCTCACACGAAGGTGAGAAAGGCTGGATCGGCGGGTACAGCGCGGGGGATTGTGGGGGATTCTCTCCCGAAGAGGAGAGGCAGCCTCTTCAAAAGGGCGACGGTTAAACGGTGGGATTGGCCAAGAAAAAAGACTGGGAGGTTTCTCCACGATGCCATCGGAGGGAAGTAAGACCCTTCTCAAAGGACGCAGACGTAAAACATTTGACGTGGCGTATCCCAGGGATGCTTCCCAGCCGTATGAAAAGATCACAGACGTGTGAATGCTTAATGTGTCAAGACGCACTTTCAAAGGCATGCTTTCGTGTTGGGTTATTTTTCAGTCTTCGTCCTCGTCAGTACGACAACATTTAATGCTGGCTTTTCTGCAAGGCGAATGGTTTTGAAAAGCAACCTTACTTCGCAACCACAAACAGTTTTGCAGTGTCTATAAGAGTGCAGACAACACAAGTCACGATGTTAGATAGCAGTAGTGGTTACAGGATTTTTCTTTCTCAAGATATGCAAGCGATGACATCAAACTCATTGTCCGATGATCGGGCAGCCAATAATCATAGTTCAATTTTATTCATATATATTTCGAATACAAAATAAACTGTCGACAATCTTCTGCTTGGACATGAACATACTTCAGCAATGAGGGCAAGCTTCTGCGTGTTCAAGGTGCTGGAGCTGAAGCACAACTTTAGTCGCAGAGCTGTAAGATACGGAGGGCATGCATATGTCGGTACAATAGGCCATAATAATAGACAAAGGTTTCTCCACTCAAGGAATTTAAGGAATAACGTCAGAATAAGAAGCTCGGCAGACGATCAGGCAATGGAGAACCAGAAAACTTAGATTTTAGCTCACTTATACAAGTAACCATTTCAATAAGCAAAGTACCTTTCCAAAATATTCTTCAGAAGGCAGCCTTTCTCATGGCACCGCGCAAAATCTTTGCTGAAGCAAATATTTACTTCCCTGTTTGAGGAAGGTTGGAAGTCATTCGTTCAGACGTTTGTACACTTCCGCAGAGATTGGGATTGAAACAACTTCATTTCTGCAGCTGTAAGAGAAAGACCACATACAGACGTTATGATGATACTTGACAGATTATACCAGAAGGCAAGGGTTCATCCGTACTCCAGGCACTGGGGGAAAGACGTGTACGTAAGAAGCTCAGCAGTCGAGCAGCCAATGAATAATCAATACATCTGGATTTTATTTTACTCACACAAGCGACCATCGCAATGGGCAAAGTACTTTTCCTATCAAATAAAGAAAACTTCCAATAGCAACGCACTCCATGGCACGACCCAAAACCCTTACTGGAACAAATCTGTACTTTCCTGTTTGTGGAAAATCGTGTCCAGTTGTCAATATCTGGCGGCAGTGCCTAGCAGATTCCCTGACTACAGTCATCCCAGAGTGCCAGAGTAACCACAGCCACGTCACACCAAGGCAGGCAGGACGGCAATTTAGGGATAACATGAAGGCCAAGCACCGCCATATCGCAGTTCAGGGGCTGAGGAAATGCGACAGGGGAAGTAACTCTGACAGTCAGAATTGGCCAGACTTGGACAGGCTTATGAGATGGGACAGAATAAAAGGTAGAAGAGGGGTGGGGATGGGGGTGGGGGGCTGCAGGTGAGGGGGTGGAGTCGAAGACCACGGGAGGTGGGTGAAGGTCTGTGGTGGATGGGCAGGAGACTAGAAGGGGGCGGGACGGGGGCTGCACTGGGAGGACTGCAGAGACGGCCACTGTCATCCTGGGATGGGACTTCGACACCTGGAACCGCCCACTGTCAGTGAGCCTGGCCTTCCCTGGCAGAAAAGGGCACTGCGGCCACCGACCTCCTGTAGACAAGACACGGAGACACTGTGGAAACAAGAGTGGTTGGCTTATGGCCACTTCCTACCCAACCAAAGATGAGATCGTCTTCATCTGCCTTGCGCTCGTAGAGTCTATGAACCTTACCTTGATGTTCAACCAGCAGTAAATAAATGCAAATGCTATCATCCTGATGCGCTTCTTGACTGTTTTCCAAATGATTGTCGAATACAATATATAATCTAAGCACAAGATGTAAACGCACATGTGTATGCGAGTGATTTTGTCTGTAGATCCCAGCAAGGAAGATCTGGAGAACTTTTTCCCCCGTTAAAAAAGGGCATCCTGGACAGACACTCGAAGATGTGCTAGTGTCCTCAACAAACTTCTAACGCTGGACTCTCTTATAGTTTGTTGTTTTGCAAGAACGAACATGTTTCTCCTTCGGAATGGATGGCGGGCAGCCAACAGAAACTATTTCGATATGCTTTGATGATTTATGGTCTCTCGTAAAGAACAACAATGACCCCAAAATGTTGCCGTAAGCTTCGAGAAAAGGAAGATTTATCTCAGTTCTGGAATTTCCAAAAACGACGACTCATTGCCAGTGTGACGCCTTGAAGGACAGTCAAAGTCTGAACAAAAATAACGGATAATCATAGTGGACTTTTCTTCTCTTTCTGCATAATCACGGGGTATGGTGTGTACAACATCTGTTGATTCAATTTTGGATGACATCATATTATCTTATCCGAGGGTAGTGTTTCTTCATTGTAGATTTTAACTCCAAGGTGTTGCATAGTATCCTACCAACCCCCTTGACTGGAAACACGCAAAATTACTCCTCACGAGATGCTTTGCGAAAAAGGTTTAGAGAAAAGCGGGCGGTTTTTTTTGTCTCTAGGTACAATGATGTCTACTCAGTCAGATTCTTGACTTCGAGAAGTCTTCTATGAATTGTTCCTACTGCAATTACTGTCGATATTGTTACTGAGGCGAAGCAATGTTAGCCGTTGTGTCCGAATAACTGCCCTCTTCTTCTTCTTCGTTGTTTTCCCTATTATGGCAACGGCGCCAATAGTAGTAGTGATGGTGGTGGTGGAAGTCGTGGTGGTGGTGGTGGTAACGATGGTGGTGGTGAAGTGTTGTTGGTGATGATGATGGTGGTGGTGATAGTCGTGGTGGTGGTGGTGGTAACGATGGTAGTGGTGAAGATGTTGTTGTTGATGGTTATGATGATGGTGGTGGTGGTAGTCGTGGTGGTGGTGGTTGTGGTAACAATGGTTGTGGTAATGGTGGTTTTGGTGGTGGTGATGATGGTGGCGGTGGCGGTGGCGGGAATGGTGGTGGTGGTGATGATGATGGTGGCGGCGGCGGCGGCGGTGGTGGTGGTGGTGGTGATGGTGATGATGATTGTGGTGTCGGGGGTGGTGGTGATGGTGGTGGTGGTGATGATGATGGTGGTGGTGGCGGTGGTGGTTTTGATGGTGGCGGTAGTGATGATGATGGTGGTGGCGGTGATGATGATGATTGTGGTGGCAGTGGTGGTGGTATTGATGATAATTCGTGGTGGTCTCGTGACGATAATGGTGGTGATGGCTGTTATGGTTATGATGGTGATAGTTGCGGTATTGATGGTGACGGTAGTGGTGGTAATAGCTGTTATGATTATGATGGCGATAGTTGTGGTATTGGTGGGGGTGATGGTGACGGTAGTGGTGGTGATGGCTGTTATGGTATTGATGGCGATAGTTGTGGTATTGATGGGGGTGATGGTGACGGTAGTGGTGGTGATGGCTGTTATGGTTACGATGGTAATAGTTGTAGTATTGCTGGGGGTGATGGTGAAAGTAGTGGTGGTAATGGTTATGATGGTTATGAAAGTTATTGTGTTGGTATTGGTTGGATGATAGTAATGGCGGTAATGACAATGGAGATGGTGGTGGTGATAATAGTTGCTATGGGTCTGATGGTGATAATTATGTTACTGGTGGTGGCATGGTGATGGTGATGGCAGTGGTGGTGACGGTTGTGATGATTGTGATTGTGATGGTTGCAGTATTGGTGGTGGAGGTGGTCATGGTGATAGTTGCGTGGTTGGGGTGGTTATGATAGTGGTGGTTGTGGTATTGGTGGTGGTAATGGTGGCGGTGGTGATGGTTGTGATGGTTATAATGGTGGTGGTTGCGGTAATGGTGGTGGTGATGGTGATGGTTGTGATTTTGGTGGTGGCGATTGTGATGGTGGTGGTGGTGATGGTTATTATGATGGCGGCTGTGGTATTGGTGATGATGATGGTGGTGATGGTGATGGTTGCGATGGCTATGATGGTGGTGGTTGCGGTAGTTTGGTGGTGGTGGTCATGGTGGTGGTGGCGATGGTTTTGATGGTTGTGATGGTGATGGTTGTGAAATTAGTGATGGCGATGTGAAGATTGCAAGTGAGATCATTGAAAAACATTGGAACTGTCACTAGTGTCAGTGCCAGTGACATTATAACGGTGCAAGATACCAATGACTTCACGACAACATCATGACGTCATCAAACGGGCTGACGTCGAAAACAAAGAAAAACGCATGGTGATGTTTTCGAGAACCCTGTTACCCCAGAATTCTCGATCTGCCCTCCCCCCTCCTCCTCCCCCCTCCCCCTCCCCTCGTGCGATCCCCGACAGAGCTCCCCAGGCCCACTTAACAGGCACTTTTCCTCCCGGCGTCCCCACTTCCGGAACCACATTACCCCCTCCGCGCATTGATCTCTGCCCTGGGGCCAGTAGATGAGCCACCGCCTCTCGCCTGCCGCACGCGACATGCAAATGGCGGCCAGCCTCTCTCGCTATCGACCCGCCTCGGATTGGCGGGAAGTTGGCCACACGGAAACTTTTTGCCCTTTCGTGTTTTCC
Organism: Theodoxus fluviatilis; assembly: GCA_034096865.1. Taxonomy (NCBI): domain Eukaryota; kingdom Metazoa; phylum Mollusca; class Gastropoda; order Cycloneritida; family Neritidae; genus Theodoxus; species Theodoxus fluviatilis. The sequence continues at coordinate 13,643 of JAWQFJ010015974.1, forward strand.
TCTCTTTCTCACGGCAAAAAAGTTTCACACTGTCACCAGCTGTACCCTGCTGTAAAGTATGAGATTACTTATGAGTTTGCTGTTGCTGATCGAGATTCTGTAAAACAGTTGTAAGATATTTTGTTTTCTTCTTGAATCACTTCGGATTCGATCCACTTTCTTTCACTACATAATTTCACTAAAGTACGCTTTTTAATTTGCATTAAAAAATAACCAATCTGTCTCATGGATTTCTGTTTTACAACAGCGGTACAAATCACCATCGAAAACCTGGCGCTTGAACCCCAAAGTGCCGCGTTTCGTTGTAAACCCTGGACGCAGACGGCAATCCATGTACAACCGAGACAAAGCCCTCCACTCATGGGTGAGCAAGCTGAACGGCCTCGCGCACATCAAAGAGCCGTTTTGAAACAGAAAAACAAGAGCTGCGGAGGAGGAAAAAAGACTGAACGTCAAGTTGACCTGGTGCGCCCTCAGAATTCCTCTCGTGGCCTTTCTCTGCCCACCATCGATTGGTAATTGCCGTTTGGTGTCGGGCGGCACCAAAAGGCGGTGTAGACCAATGGCGGCTTCGCGTTTCCCCTTCCCGACATCCCTGTAGCTTCTTCCGGTTTGCCTGGCCTTCCTGTCTCCCCTAGCGTTTTGCACTCAGCACGTCTGAGGGGATTCTCTTCAGGCGTCCGTTGAGGTGGAGCCCATGACAAGTCGGTGGGCAGACAGACGCCGCATCTCAGTGTCTGCTGTGGTGTGGGTAGCTTAGTGTGCCCAGTAGGCAGCGTCTGGGTCGCCTGAAAAGAGAGCTGCAAACAATTTGAGTTCTGTGACACTTTTCACGACAATAAGGATCTGTCTACCTGACTTCGATATTTCAATCTCTGCAGACGATAAGGGATATTTTCTTGAAAATAGTTTACATGCCATGAATTTGCGAGTGCTACACTATGACCATTTTCGCCACCTCAATGTTAGGATTTGCATGTTTCCGAGGGGGTTCTCAGCACAGCAGTATCAGCAGAATTAAATGACAAAGCTCCATAAAAACGAAATGCACCAAGCTTAATAGGGAATACTTTGCCGGTATATTTAGGCGGAGACCTGCGGCATGTTGATTATTAAAAAAACACACCAAAAGCAAATAAAGTAAGTAAACAAAATAAACTTCATCAAAGATGTGGATGACTAAGATCATTGTACAGGACACCGTCGAGGACAAGCGGCTCAGAGGCAGAAAATATAAATTCAACCTCGACATCAAGAGATACAGAGGCCACAGCCCTGTCTTCCTGCTATAGATGACAAAATACCGCTAGCCACGGAGTTCCTCGACATCCTTGTCCTGTATGGAACACTGACGATTTTCATTCCCAGAACAAGCGTAACAGCAAAGTTATAGACGGTTCTTGCAGATTCTCTTGAGCAAGTTTAAAATTGACGTTGACAGTGGGGTAGTCGTAAACTCTCTTCCATGCGTTGTACTCTCTCTCTCTCTCTCTCTCTCTCTCTCTCTCTCTCTCTTCTCTCCATCCCTCTCTCTCTCCTCTCTCTCTCTCCCTCCCTCCCTCCTCCTCCATCCCTCCTCCCTCCCTCCCTCCCTCCTCCCTCCCTCTCCCTCCTCCCTCTCCTCCCTCCTCCCTCCCCTCCTCCTCCTCCTCCCTCCCTCCCTCCTCCCTTCTTCCTCCTCTCCTCCCATCCCCCCTCTCTCTCTCTCTCTCTCTTTCTCTCTCTCTCTCTCTCTCTTCTCTCTCTCTCTCTCTCTCTCCCTCCTCCTCTCTCCCTCCCTCGATCTCTCTCCCTCCCTCCCTCCCTCCCTCTCCCTCCTTGTCTCTCTCCCTATGATTCTAGTTTCGGTCTCTCTTCTCTCTTTCTCTCTCGCTCTCTCCTCCCTCTCTCCCTCCTCTCTCCTCCCTCTCCTCTCTCTCCCTCCCTCCCTCCCTCCCTCCCTTTCATTCTCCTCTCTCTTGCCCGATAAATAGAGTTGGATGAGAAGATCCAAAAGATGCTTTTACATCTGTCACGTTGATCTAAAATCACATAGACATTCCGTAAGAAGATAGTTTTTAGTTCAAAGCAAAGGAGAACATGTTTTGTTATTGTCGATGTTTAGACACTTCAAAATCGGGTAGCCGGCTTCCCGGAAATAGACTTGTCAGTTTAGCAAGGGTGAGAAACACGTCGAGTGGTATGTACCGTGGAACCGACATCCCCCTCCACACACCAATGGCATTGATTGATACAGGCACAACGCAGGCGGGATGCTGGCCGCATAATTTCTCCGTGTGTTTTCACAAGAATCTCACGCGCTGAGAACTGAGCGAAGTCGCATCGCTCAACACTTCCCGACGGGCAATGGCCAGCGTTGGCATGACATTGCTACGTCTCGTGATCTCGTAGCAACCTTCCTATTGTAATGTGGAGTCAACAGGAGGAAGTTCGATACAACATCGCGAGACTTGTAGCCTCTGGTGACTGTGCTCCTCATGAAGTTTCTAGCGATGTGATTGCAGTGGGTCAGCTTGATGAGTAACGTCACTGAGCAGCCGATGTTTTTCATTGTTTTAGTTATTGCAGTGTGTGACAGTTTGTAATCTGCACGTGTTTAACTTCAGGTCTTCGATGGCTGCAACAATTCAGTATTTTGCACAACAGTAGCAGAGACCAAGGAAAAACAGAGATGACCAGCCTCAGCATCTCAGCTCCGGGGCGGGTTGAGGAGGACCAGGAAGGGTGGACCCAGGAGACTTGTAGTATTACTAAATGTAGGGAAAATGTGCGGAGGTTTCCAGACGGTTCGGAAGAAAGGCTGGTTGAGGATCGGATACAGGGCGGACAGGGGGGAAATGGGGGAGGAGGGGGGGGGGGGAGCTGTCGGTGATGGGGGTGTGGAGTAGGGGACTTGACAGGTATCCTGACAGGTGGCGGGGAGCTCGAACCCTCGCGTCAGTGTGTGTGTGACCGCTGGCCAAAGTCACCCCTCCAACTTCTCCCTGTATTTCACCACTCCCCCAAACTGTCCCCCACAGCTCCAATCTTAGTGACTCTGACCATGCATCAGCAGCCATGCCTATACAATGAACAGAAATTTTCGTCTAGACTACAAGTCGATGGGGTAATTTGCAAGCTATGACTACCACACACAAGGTGTGACAACAAATTTATGTTTGTGCATGGAAGGGAATAACACTGTCTTGGCAGAGTAACGTGTCTCTGAAGCATCACTGATGGTGGAGAATCTCAAGGTGGGGAAATAAAACGCAAATGTTAGCACCTAAGAGGCATATCAATAGAGAATGAATAACAAGAAACCCCTAGCATGACGACTCGAGGTGACAGAAGAGTGATACGTTTCGAAGATTTCCATAATGTCGAGACCTTGAAAAAACCTCGACTGTACTTCTTTCATGATACATGCTGACTCATGAATACACGTGTGCATAACTTTAAAAAAAAGACATTTACGTATATGAACACTTTAAGACCTACATGCTTATACAAGCAAATATTTTCACGGAGGTTGAGGCACTTATGAACACTTGCCTGTACACATTAATCGTCATACGTGTCTCTAGAATAGGCATACTGTGCAAACATTTTTTCTCTCACAAAGCCAAAATAGCCCAAGTGTTCCTTCTCTATATTCAGACACGATCTCACGCAGAAATGACAGAAAAATCTGAGACCTTTCAGGATGAGCACCACCCTATGTGGACCTCCATTCTGGCATTCCTTCATTGGTGCTGGGGGTGGGGTGGGGGTTTGAGGTTCAATGAGATGAATGGTGCAGATTTAGGTTTCAGATCGTCTCATGCTCTCAGTCAATGGAGTCTCTCTGCCAATGGATCAATGCTGTCGTAACCAGCTTTTCAATTATTAGCAGCAACACATCACTCTTTCCAGGAACAAATATCAAGACCACACTCTAGAGGTGCAGGGGAATGCCTGGAACAAAATCCTCTTCAAGCTTTGCCCCCTAGAGAGTTGATTCATCTATCTCCCAGGCTGTCAATGGAGCTACTCTCCTGTGATAGTGAAGTATGTTTTCAGAGAGCATGAGTGCCGCAACTTTGCATTTGTCTCATCTATATATTCCTCATCTGGTACTGTTTTGTAGTGGTTCGACAAAGTCCAAATACCAACATAATTCTCCCATAAGGGGATTCATTTGTGTCTGTCTGGCTTTTTCGTGAAACAGTCCCCTTCTTCCACCGTCACGCCCGGCCACCTGTGCCGGACTCCTAAATGGTGACATTTTCAACTTGTGGGGGGTATTCGCTTTCCGGGACACCGTCCCGCCTCCCAAGTGGACTTGGGCAGACAGCGGAGTCATCCTGTCCGGACGCAGATCTGTTTTTCACCAAACAAACACCCGCGACAACCTGCTTTGTTTGGGGATGTGCGGTCAACTACAAAGAGGGTTGTGTCACACCTGTCAGGGGCGGCCCCTTTGATGTGCATGAACAGGTAAAGTGGCGGCGCGTAGTCGGGGGAGGCACGCGGGGACGGCCAGGTAAGCCCGTCATTCATCAGGGCACCCTGATCCCTGCTCAAGTCTCGGCGCCTGTCGACGGGGATCGCTTCCAGAAAGAAGGGATGAGGAGGAAGGATGGCAAGTAGGTATGAAAGGAGGAGGGTAGAGATTTTTCTTTTGGACTGAAGAATGTGAGAGAGTCGAGTTGGGATTTTCAGGTCGAATATCGTCGAAGTAGGTACAGGAAAATTGTGTCGGTTGACCATCGATCTATTGACGTCAAGGATGGCCTGGATGTAGCGAGAAACTCCTGTTGTGGAGGCACACACGTGGGTGTGTGTGTGTGTGTGTGGGCACTGGAAAGACGCCAAGGCATGTGAGGATGTTGAAGCTTTCCTGTTTTCGCAGACATTATGTGAGTTGCTCTCTTCGGCTGTTCTCGAAACAATTGCAAGATCTTCCTTGCAATGGCTCATCAGCTGATTCTGTAAGCAGCACGGGACTCGAGCTCTCATGGGGAGATGCCATTATGCTTGAAGAATGATATTCTTTGCACAGAAAAGGTAAAGGAGAGGGAAAAGATGTTCAGCTTTGAGCAGCACTCTGACTGGCAGGTCTCCAGCGTCGTTTTCACACCCAAGGCCAAGGGATATTGTAAGTACCAGCACAACGACACTCACCATCTGTATTCAAGAATGACGGGCGACGTCTCGTTTGACCTTTCACTAATAGCACTGTTGTAAATTCAACTCGACAAAAACGTGAATTTCATTGTCACGTCAACTTTATTTCAGCTTACATTTCCTTCTGCAGATAAAGGAAACAAGAGTCTCGTGTTAAAATCACACGAAAAACTCTTTTAAAATCTTGGAGCATGCCCGATTGAATTTATTAGAAAACTGAATGGAAGAACACCCGAGAAGAAAACTCTTACCGCATCAACAACAAAAAATCCTGCCTCGAATAAAAAGCTCGTCCAATAGCAATCGCCCCCGACGACTCGACATGCAGGAGGAGACGATGGTGCCCAACGAGGCGAGCAGAGGCACACCTTCAAAAGAGAAATGTCCATTATTTTCTTCGGTGCCTTGTAATCCCATAGCGTGGAGTCCGCTGCTTGACCCGCACCCTTCAATTTGCGCCAGCAGACCAGATGGGTCCCTGCCATGCACAGGCCAACAACCGAGGAACCTTTGTCGATGTCGGCTGTTTCCTTGTCTTCTAACTTCGTCTCTGCGAACGCACTGAAAGAACTTCTCCGTCTGCTGAATGTCTGCGATAAACATCCGTGGCGAATTATCGTGATGAATGTGTTTAGGGAAAGTTTGACAAAGGTCTTTTTGCGTTCTGCATGAATGTTCTGGACTAGAGGTTGAGTCGTCTTCAGCAGATATATATGAGGGACGTGATGACGCGACGACCTGAGCTAGTGAGCATTTGACAGAAGTGCTTAAGTACTGGACCAATGCAGAGCGAGTTGTATCCTGAATGTCTACGATGAGCATCTGAGGAAGGAATGTGTAATGAACGTTTTCAAGCAAAAACTTGATGAATTGATTACAGATGTCTCGGAGGAGACGGCCTTTGCAGAGAAGATAGCGGGTGTTGTGTTGATTGCCATTGTCGCAACAGGATTGGTGTTTGTGCTCATTCACATAATTTCATGAAATGAATATGACCATACTCATTCCCAACCCTTCAAACTTGTTAAGAACATGCTCATTCCCGTGACTTTAGAAATGAACGAATACGGTCACCATACAGTATAATGACTGTCTCTGACTGCGAAAGAACAGTTTGCGGTTGAAGCATCGTTTCTATTCATGTTGCATGACCAATAGTATCTATCCATTTCAGTTAATAATGGTTTCACAGTAAAACGAACATCAGTTTGCGTGGTAAAGTTATCTGTCATGAGGTTAACTTCGTATTGAGTGATTTGTTAAAATCACCTTGCAGATGCAGACAAAGGCTATTGGCCATATTGCCAGATAAGGTGTGGAGAAAAAGTGATTTGGCTTAGCAAACGTGTCCGTTGATCCTCCAACAGACAAATTTACAATCTTCATACATACATACATATTGTACAAATTGCAGTATATTGCATTTATTCCATAGCAGTAGATTGCTTTGTATTCTATTCAGTACTTTCATTGAATCATAAATACGTTTAACTGCACCGAATTAGTTATTTTGCATTGTATAGTATATTATTTATTTTCACGAATAGGTTGTTATGTCTTAAACTATATATTATTATATACTGTTACAGCACCTGCATTGTATTCATAGTGTTTTATGTAAATAGAATCAATCTACCATAACTAATCATTTCCAAGCGGAGGGCGATTTAAATTCCAGTTAACCTTGAACTCACCCTTGCTGATCACAGGCATCGATCAGTTTGACCGCCGCGCTCGGACAGAGTGCCCTTTTCCCCCACACCCACGTTTTGTGTTTCCGAGCCACCAGTTACCCGGGTCCTGTAGCACTATTGCTTTGGTGGGAACCTTCTTTTTTCCCACGCAGTGCTTGCCCACAGTGATATATTTCAGTTTTTTCTGAAAGCGCAAGGGTTTTTCCCTGGAAGTGCAAGAGTTGGTCCCTGGAAGTGCAAGAGTTTTTCCCTGGAAGTGCAAGAGTTTGTCCCTGGAAGTGCAAGAGTTTTTCCCTGGAAGTGCAAGAGTTGGTCCCTGGAAGTGCAAGAGTTGGTCCCTGGAAGTGCAAGAGTTGGTCCCTGGAAGTGCAAGAGTTGGTCCCTGGAAGTGCAAGAGTTGGTCCCTGGAAGTGCAAGAGTTTTTCCCTGGAAGTGCAAGAGTTTGTCCCTGGAAGTGCAAGAGTTTTTCCCTGGAAGTGCAAGAGTTGGTCCCTGGAAGTGCAAGAGTTGGTCCCTGGAAGTGCAAGAGTTGGTCCCTGGAAGTGCAAGAGTTGGTACCTGGAAGTGCAAGAGTTGGTCCCTGGAAGTGCAAGAGTTGGTCCCTGGAAGTGCAAGATTTGGTCCTTGGAAGTGCAAGAGTTTTTCCCTGGAAGTGCAAGAGTTTTTCCCTGGAAGTGCAAGAGTTGGTCCCTGGAATTGCAAGAGTTGGTACCTGGAAGTGCAAGAGTTTTTCCCTGGAAGTGCAAGAGTTTTTCCCTGGAAGTGCAAGAGTTTTTCCCTGGAAGTGCAAGAGTTTTTGCCTGGAAGTGCAAGAGTTGGTCCCTGGAAGTGCAAGAGTTGGTCCCTGGAAGTGCAAGAGTTTTTCCCTGGAAGTGCAAGAGTTGGTCCCTGAAAGTGCAAGATTTGGTCCCTGGAAGTGCAAGAGTTGGTCTCTGGAAGTGCAAGAGTTGGTCCCTGGAAGTGCAAGAGTTGGTCCCTGGAAGTGCAAGAGTTGGTCCCTGGAAGTGCAAGAGTTGGTCCCTGGAAGTGCAAGAGTTTTTCCCTGGAAGTGCAAGAGTTTTTCCCTGGAAGTGCAAGAGTTTGTCCCTGGAAGTGCAAGAGTTGGTCCCTGGAAGTGCAAGAGTTGGTCCCTGGAAGTGCAAGATTTGGTCCCTGGAAGTGCAAGAGTTGGTCCCTGGAAGTGCAAGAGTTGGTCCCTGGAAGTGCAAGAGTTTGTCCCTGGAAGTGCAAGAGTTTTCCCTGGAAGTGCAAGAGTTTTCCCTGGAACTGCAAGAGTTGGTCCCTGGAAGTGCAAGAGTTTTTCCCTGGAAGTGCAAGAGTTGGTCCCTGGAAGTGCAAGAGTTGGTCCCTGGAAGTGCAAGAGTTGGTCCCTGGAAGTGCAAGAGTTGGTCCCTGGAAGTGCAAGAGTTGGTCCCTGGAAGTGCAAGAGTTTTTCCTTGGAAGTGCAAGATTTGGACCCTGGAAGTGCAAGAGTTTTTCCCTGGAAGTGCAAGAGTTGGACCCTGGAAGTGCAAGAGTTTTTCCCTGGAAGTGCAAGAGTTGGTCCCTGGAAGTGCAAGAGTTGGTCCCTGGAAGTGCAAGAGTTTTTCCCTGGAAGTGCAAGAGTTTTCCCCTGGAAGTGCAAGAGTTGGTACCTGGAAGTGCAAGAGTTGGTACCTGGAAGTGCAAGAGTTGGTCCCTGGAAGTGCAAGAGTTGGTCCCTGGAAGTGCAAGAGTTGGTACCTGGAAGTGCAAGAGTTGGTACCTGGAAGTGCAAGAGTTGGTACCTGGAAGTGCAAGAGTTGGTCCCTGGAAGTGCAAGAGTTGGTTCCTGGAAGTGCAAGAGTTTTTCCCTGGAAGTGCAAGAGTTTGTCCCTGGAAGTGCAAGAGTTGGTCCCTGGAAGTGCAAGAGTTTTTCCCTGGAAGTGCAAGAGTTTGTCCCTGGAAGTGCAAGAGTTTTTCCCTGGAAGTGCAAGAGTTGGTCCCTGGAAGTGCAAGAGTTTGTCCCTGGAAGTGCAAGAGTTTTTCCCTGGAAGTGCAAGAGTTGGTCCCTGGAAGTGCAAGAGTAGGTCCCTGGAAGTGCAAGAGTTGGTCCCTGGAAGTGCAAGAGTTGGTCCCTGGAAGTGCAAGAGTTTTTCCCTGGAAGTGCAAGAGTTTTTCCCTGGAAGTGCAAGAGTTTTTCCCTGGAAGTGCAAGAGTTTTTCTCTGGAAGTGCAAGAGGTGGTCCCTGGAAGTGCAAGAGTTTTTCCCTGGAAGTGCAAGAGTTGGTCCCTGGAAGTGCAAGAGTTGGTCCCTGGAAGTGCAAGAGTTTTTCCCTGGAAGTGCAAGAGTATTTCCCTGGAAGTGCAAGAGTTGGTCCCTGGAAGTGCAAGAGTTTGTCCCTGGAAGTGCAAGAGTTTTTCCCTGGAAGTGCTAGAGTTTTTCCCTGGAAGTGCAAGAGTTGGTCCCTGGAAGTGCAAGAGTTGGTCCCTGGAAGTGCAAGAGTTGGTCCCTGGAAGTGCAAGAGTTGGTCCCTGGAAGTGCAAGAGTTTTTCCCTAGAAGTGCAAGAGTTGGTCCCTGGAAGTGCAAGATTTGGTCCTTGGAAGTGCAAGAGTTGGTCCCTGGAAGTGCAAGAGTTTGTCCCTGGAAGTGCAAGAGTTGGTCCCTGGAAGTGCAAGAGTTGGTCCCTGGAAGTGCAAGAGTTGGTCCCTGGAAGTGCAAGAGTTTTTCCCTGGAAGTGCAAGAGTTGGTCCCTGGAAGTGCAAGAGTTGGTCCCTGGAAGTGCAAGAGTTTTTTCCTTGGAAGTGCAAGAGTTGGTCCCTGGAAGTGCAAGAGTTTTTCTCTGGAAGTGCAAGAGTTTTTCCCTGGAAGTGCAAGAGTTTTTCCCTTGAAGTGCAAGAGTTTTTCCTTGGAAGTGCAAGGGTTTGTCCAAATTATCGACTGGCTAGCCAGATGTGGGCGCGTGTGTCTTTTTGGTTCTGTCACCGTCATTCAAAGCGAAATGAATGTAGTGGGGGTTGTCATTCTGCTAGGTTTGACGTTTTGAACAGAAGCATTGTTGTACTTAGACTCTTTAAATTTAGGTAATGCGTCCACATCTAGAATAAACACTCATGTGTTCTGATGTGGGTAAGTTGAAAAAGAATTGGCAGTTATATTATTCTTTCTCAATTATATCGCATAACTCCGTTGTTCATTCTAGAAATCACTAACACCCCCCCCCCTCTTCTCTCTCTCTCTCTCTCTCTCTCTCTCTCTCTCTCTCTCTCTCTCTCTCTCTCTCTCTCTCTCTCTCTCCTCCTCTCTCTCTATCTCTCTCTCTCTCTCTCCATCTTCTCTCCCCCTCTCTCTCTCTCTCTGCATCTAGACCATAGCCAGATGGAGATATCAGGCATTATACTAATAATTACTTCCTTGACAAGCTAAATCCCATCTGACAGGAATGGCGATTTCGCACCTCGCATTTCAAATCCATTCTCCACCCGTTTTCCTCTCACTTTCTCTGTCACAAAGCACCCCACAAAACACTATCCATCCACCTACCCACCATACTACACCCCTATTTCAACTCCGTTTCTCACTTTCTCTTTCAGCCCTCACTTCAGACCTCCAGTCTTCATCTTCTACCCCGCTCTCTACCACCTACCCCATTCCTCTCTGCACACTGTAACCCACTCTTTGTCACCCACCTGACGCTCTACACGACCTATCCCACTACCCACCATACCCCCTGCTCCACATCAGACACCCCACTCTCCACTTCCTACACCACTCACCGCCGCGAGACCTGGTGGCTTTCTCCCCGTAGTAGTCCGGGTGGCGGGGGAGGGCGATAAGTGAGATATTAGCGGCCCTGGGTTGTTCGTGCCTTGGTGCCAATTATCGCCATTAAAGCCCGGATCTGCAGAGACGCCATGGCGAAAAACTTGGGGGCCTCCGGAAGGCGACCTGTCTGCATGGTGGTGGGGAAAGGGCTGGCTCTGTCGCAAGGCAGGACTGTAGCAAAACAAGGTTCTTGGGCAAAGTTAGTCTCTGTAGCGAGGCTACCCTCAGAAGCAATGATGGTGTCTATAGCAAAGCAAGGCTCTAAGACAAGGCTAGGCTTCGTAGCGATGCTATGCTTAGTAGCAAAGATAGAGTCTATAGCAAAGCAAGGCTCTAAGACAAGGCTAGGCTTCGTAGCGATGCTATGCTTAGTAGCAAAGATAGAGTCTATAGCAAAGCAAGGCTCTATGGCAAAACTAGGCTCTGTAGCGAGGCTACGCTCAGTAGCAAAGATAGAGTCTATAGCAAAGCAAGGCTCTAAGACAAGGCTAGGCTTCGTAGCGATGCTATGCTTAGTAGCAAAGATAGAGTCTATAGCAAAGCAAGGCTCCAGGACAATGCTAGGCTTCGTAGCGATGCTATGCTCAGTAGCAATGATGGGTTCTGTAGCAAAGCAAGGCTCTATGACAAGGCTATGCTCTGTAGCGAGGCTATGCTCAGTAGCAAATATGTGGCCTATAACTAAGTTAAGGTCTCTAGGACATTCTCATTAACGTACCCTGCAGGAGTTATCCTCGGCGCTCTCTGTCGAAAAACAACGCGTTAGGTAGAACCACCTAGTTCTGGTTGCAGTCTCGAAGCGTCTGCACTGAATACTAGATCGCTCAAAGTACATGTATGTTGGGGTGGAAAACAGTGCTGTGTCATGTAAAGCTCGAATGAGTAGCAGCAGATAACTGTTTAGTTCTGGCTTGAATTGACAATTTTTTTTCCCTGGTCTGGCAAGGACCGAAAATTCACTATCATCGAGTCGATGAGTGATCAACTTGCCCGCACTGAGCGTAATGCATAACTTGTTAGATCGGGTCGATGATGACAAGAAAATGGCATTAAAACACACAAAAAGTTTCATTACAACTAAAATCACCGATTATATTAATAACTGACCATTTTTACACTTACAGCTAGTACTCAAACCTTAAAACGCAAACAAAACACACCTGCCGAGAGTGTCCCGGTCTAGCACGAGTGATCGTTTCGCTATCTGATACGACATGGTATTCCAGCAAACAAGCAACTACTGCAACTTCATGAAGTTATTGAAATCTCAAAGTGTGATGTCAGACATCGATTGACCGAGTTCGACTGCAGCTGCCCGGTTGCATTCTCGAACATTTCGTCTGCACTGAACACTAGATCGCTGAAAGTATGTGGGGGTGGAAAACAGTACTGTGTCATTTGCCATAACCATCGTGGCAAAATTATTGATGGAAAAGTTGTCAAGCTACATGGCATTCCAGCAAACAACCAACTACTGCAACTTCATGAAGAATCTCAAAGTGTGATGTCAGACATCGATTGACCGAGTGCGACTGCAGTTGCCGAATCAAACGTAAGCGCTGCTCCCAAGCTCGTTTAAGTTGCTTGTGATCATTTCGCTATCTGATCCGACAATAATTACTAAACAGTGATATCAAAAGCACTATTCAAAATTTCTGGCGGGTGGTCTACCTCGCACAACTAAAATCTACGGTTAATAGTATCTCCACAAGCCGAACTACGTGAAGTTATACATTACGCCGATTGCTGTACAAGTTGATCACTCATCGACTCGATGATAGTGCATTTTCGGTCCTCGCCAGATCAGGGAAACGAAATTGTCAATTCAAGCCAGAACTAAACAGTTATCTGCTGCTACTCATTCGAGCTTTACATGAAACATTACATCACACTAGCTCGATCGTCTGCTGGCGTAGTGACTACGGTTCGATCGCGTTCGTCTGCTAGCCAGCTAGGTACGTACGGTGAGGTTTGTTTACTTATCTTCTGTGGGTTTTGTGCAGAAAGTATACGCTAAAACAGTCTAATATGACTATTTTTTATTAGTTTTAATCTAATTAATCTTTTTGCATGCTTTAATGTCATCCTTTTGCCACGATCTCGCGATCATCCCATCAGCTTCTATTTTTACCAGTCTACCGGAACTAGTGGAAGCAAAGGGACAAAACTCGGGCTGAATTTCCGTTTCAGAAGTGAAAATGTCCTATAGCTAGACAAACCTCTGTAGCAAAGCAGGATTCTGTGACGAGGCCAGGCTCTGTAGCAAAGCAGGATTCTGTGACGAGGCCAGGCTCTGTAGCAAAGCAGGATTCTGTGACGAGGCCAGGCTCTGTAGCAAAGCAGGATTCTGTGACGAGGCCAGGCTCTGTAGCAAAGCAGGATTCTGTGACGAGGCCAGGCTCTGTAGCAAAGCAGGATTCTGTGACGAGGCCAGGCTCTGTAGCAAGGCAGGATTCTGTGACGAGGCCAGGCTCTGTAGCAAGGCAACGCTCAGCAGACATGACGGGTTCTGTAGCAAACCTAGGCTCTATGACGAGGCTATGCTCTGTAGCAAACCTAGGCTCTATGCCGAGGCTATGCTCTGTAGCAAACCTAGGCTCTATGCCGAGGCTATGCTCTGTAGCAAAGATAAGATGTATCGCAAGGCCAGATATTATAGCAAATGTGGACTTTGTAGAAAGGTTTGGTTGTGTAGCAAAATTATGATATACAACGGGGACGAGGTGAAACTCTTTGGCGAAACGAATGTATGTAATAAGCTAAGGCAACAGAAGAGTTCAGCAACGAGGCTTCGCTCTGTGGCAAGGTGAGGTTTCAAATCAAGACAAGATCTCTCATCGCAAGGGAAAGTTCTGCAATAGGCCAAGGCTCCAGCAAGGCAAGGTGCTATTACAAAGGAAAGCTCAATAGTAAGTCAAAGTTGGCAGTGAGGCTCTGTAACAAGGGAACGCTTTGAAGAAAGGTAAGGCTCGGGAACATGGCAAAGCTTCCGGACAAAACAAGGTTCTATATTAAGACTCTGAACAAAGATTCTGCAAGAAGGCAGGCTTCTTTAACAAGGCGAAGCTCTGTAATGAGGCAAGGCTCTGCAACGAGACAACGCTTTGTGATGAGACGGTGCCGTAACAGGTCAAGCTCCATCAGGCAGAACTGTAACAAGGCAAGACTCAATAAAAAGTTTGGAATGAACAAGGCAGGGGGTCCTGTAACGAGGTAGTGGTTCGTAGCAAATCAGAACTTTGTAACAAAGCAAGGCTCTCTGGCAAGGCAAGGATCTGTCGTACATCAAGGCTGTGTAGTAATGCAAGGTTTTGTCACAAGGCAAAAACCCAAAAAACTGTAGCAAGACATGGCCCAGTGACAAGGCAGAGGTGTAACAAGGCAGGACTGTAACAAAGGCAATTTAGGGCAGTAACAAGGCAAGGCTCGCTGCCAGCTAAACTATGTGAAAGGGCAGGAGTGTAACAAGTCAAGGTTCTGTGCAAGGCAGGGATGTAACATGGCAATGCACTATAGTGCGGCAAGGCTCTGTGATGAAGTAAAATGTTACAATCAAAGACTCTGTGATAAGGCAAACGTGCCACAAGCTCAGATAGTCATAAGGTAAACGTTTTACAAACAAGACTCTGATAAAACAAAAGTGTTTCAAGGCAAGACTCCGTGATAAGGCAAAAGAATTACAAGGCAAAACTCCGTGATAAGGCAAATGAGTTACAATTCAAGACTTTGCTATAAGGCGTATTACAAGGCAGGCTCTGCAATACGGCAAGAGTGTTACAAGGCAAGGCTGTGATAAGGCAAAGTGTTTACGAGGCAAGGCTCTGTGACAAGGCTAAGTGTTCCAAGGAAAGACTGTGATAAGGCAAAAGTGCTGCAAGGCAAGACTCTGTGGCCTAGACAGCTTTTGTGCCAGGCCAGGGATGTGTGGCAAGGCTGGTGTCAGGAGGCAGACAAGGAGTCTCAAAGGCAAAAACTGGAATCTGGCCATGTTGGAACTGTGAGATATAAGGTTGTCTTTATTCGCGTTTTCTGCCTTTTCTTTTACTTCATGCGTCTACTTCTGAAGTAACCTCTTATGTGCTATTTACCAAAGGAAAACAGCTTTCCTCTCCTTCTCTATGAGATGCCCCCAGAAAGGAGAGGAGGAATCGCTGTCTCTGTACATAAGCGTGAAGCATCTCGTGAGGATCAATCGCCTTCCATTTCACTTCCTTGTACTCGGCGACGGCATTTTTTTGGTCGTTGAAACTTTTTGAAGGAAGGGTCTGCATGCCAGACACTAAATGTCACACTTTCTAGAAATCCAGAGAAAAAATGCTGTGCATATTATCCTAGACCTTTCCATCCCCACATTACCCGAGGTCGACTGGCAAAAGAAAGTTAAATATACAGGAAAGCACAGTTTGCTTTCACGTCGAGTCAGAGGGTGCAAATGCATCATGTGTGTTTATTCCTGGATGAAGAAGGCCAGGAGAGGCGATGAATCGTGATCGTGGACACATCGCTACAACAAAATAGTCCCTCGACTACCATTGAAGGACTCGTTTGATGTCAAGAAAATCACAGATCATGCCTTCCAAAATTTGGGTTGAAAACACGCTGGATGGAGCCCCGTGCGCTGACGTTTGAAAAGCACAGACAATTGTGCATTTTCCCTGTGTGCACTTTCCCTGTGTGCACTTTCCCTGTGTGCACTTTCCCTGTGTGCACTTTCCCTGTGTGCACTTTCCCTGTGTGCACTTTCCCTGTGTGCACTTTCCCTGTGTGCACTTTCCCTGTGTGCATTTTCCCTGTGTGCACTTTCCCTGTGTGCACTTTCCCTGTGTGCACTTTCCCTGTGTGCACTTTCCCTGTGTGCACTTTCCCTGTGTGCACTTTCCCTGTGTGCACTTTCCCTGTGTGCACTTTCCCTGTGAGCACTTTCCCTGTGTGCACTTTCCCTGTGTGCACTTTCCCTGTGTGCACTTTCCCTGTGTGCACTTTCCCTGTGTGCATTTTCCCTGTGTGCATTTTCCCTGTGTGCACTTTCCCTGTGTGCACTTTCCCTGTGTGCATTTTCCCTGTGTGCACTTTCCCTGTGTGCACTTTCCCTGTGTGCATTTTCCCTGTGTGCACTTTCCCTGTGTGCACTTTCCCTGTGTGCACTTTCCCTGTGTGCATTTTCCCTGTGTGCACTTTCCCTGTGTGCACTTTCCCTGTGTGCATTTTCATCTCATAAAAGGACAGAAAGAAAAGAAAAAAGACCGAACACGGAAAGGAACGGATCAAACTTGCGAGTAAGCAAGAAAAAGAAAGAGGAAAGAAAAAAGAAAGAAAGAAACAAGAAAAAGAGAATTAGAAAAACTTCAAGAAAGTGCGAAACGAGGAGAAGAACAAGAAAGAGGGAAAGAAACAAAGAAAACAAAAAAAGAACGAAAGAACGGAGAGAAAGAAAGAAAAAGAAAGAAAGAAAGAAGACTCGTACGCTTTTTTAGATAGGTACTGTTATAGATAAAATTAGTAACAATAGCAAAAGATCGAAAGTGATATATTCAAAAGCACATTTGAAGAGAACATCGAAAGCAAATCTATCGAACAGGAAGAGAGGCTGGGTTGCAAGGCGGGGAACGGGGTGAGAAGCGAATACAAGTTGTAGGGGTGGGGATGGGAAAAAGGGGTGGGAGGTGGCTGACGAGGGGTGGGTGAAAGAGATGATGGGATACACGCTGACAGTTTCCTGGATTTGTGCAGCA
>JAWQFJ010015974.1:35000-49178 GCA_034096865.1 Theodoxus fluviatilis
CACCGTGTCTCCCTATGGGTTGGGGGTGATATGAGACCCACCGTGTCTCCCTGTGTGTTGGGGGTGATAAGAGACCCACCGTGTCTCCCTGTGGGTTGGGGGTAAGAACAGACCCACCACGTCTCCTTGTGGGTTGGGGGTGATATGAGACCCACCGTGTCTCCCTGTGGGTTGGGGGTGATATGAGACCCACCGTGTCTCCCTGTGGGTTGAGGGTGATATGAGACCCACCGTGTCTCCCTGTGGGTTGGGGGTGATATGAGACCCACCACGTCTCCTTGTGTGTTGGGGGTGATATGAGACCCACCGTGTCTCCCTGTGGGTTGGGGGTGAGAATAGACCCACCGAGTCTCCTTGTGGGTTGGGGGTGATGTGAGACCCACCACGTCTCCCTGTGGGTTGGGGGTGAGAATAGACCCACCTTGTCTCCTTGTGGGTTGGGGGTGATATGAGACCCACCGCGTCTCCCTGTGGGTTGGGGGTGAGAATAGACCCACCACGTCTCCCTGTGGGTTGGGGGTGATATGAGACCCACCACGTCTCCCTGTGGGTTGGGGGTGATATGAGACCCACCGTGTCTCCTTGTGGGTTGGGGGTGATATGAGACCCACCGCGTCTCCCTGTGGGTTGGGGGTGAGAATAGACCCACCGTGTCTCCCTGTGGGTTGGGGGTGAGAATAGACCCACCTTGTCTCCCTATGGGTTGGAGGTAAGAATAGACCCAACGCGTCTTGTTTACGATTGGCAAGAGGCGAATGAGCAAGGAAAGCGAGACTGAGGCTTTCCTTGCTCGTGCCACCAGCTCTCGTGATTTTCCCGATATGGCCTTAGACAGCCTGATATGGCCTTAGACAGCCTGATAAGGCCTTAGACAGCCTGATATGGCCTTGGACATTCTGATAAGGCCTTAGACAGCCTGATATGGCCTTGGGCATCCTGATAAGGCCTTAGACAGCCTGATATGGCCTTAGAAAGCCTGATAAGGCCTTAGACATCCTGATAAGGCCTTAGACAGCCTGATATGGCGTTGGACATCCTGATAAGGCCTTAGACAGCCTGATATGGCCTTGGACAGCCTGATAAGGCCTTAGACAGCCTGATATGGCCTTAGACAGCCTGATAAGGCCTTAGCCTGATAAGGCCTTAGAAAGCCTGATATGGCCTTAGACAGCCTGATATGGCCTTAGACAGCCTGATATGGCCTTAGACAGCCTGATAAGGCCTTAGACAGCCTGATATGGCCTTAGCCTGATAAGGCCTTAGACAGCCTGACAAGGCCTTAGACAGCCTGATATGGCCTTAGACAGCCTGATACGGCCTTAGACAGCCTGATACGGCCTTAGACAGCTTGATAAGGCTGATAGACCGTAAAACTTCAGTCAGGCATTCTTTCACCCAGCTCTCTCATCCCGCCGAAGTCTGTCGTCGTTTTTACCTTCACTTTTATGACTCGGATTCACCTGCCTGTCTTGTACGGAAAGACCTTCTATTGAGAACTTTGAACTGTCTGCAGCGAGATGGCTGGGAGAACCTCCTTGTCTCAGTTGGCTTGGGAGGCGAGAATGGGATTTCCACGTCTTGGTTCCTTGACAATGAAAGACTGAAACATCTTTCCGGAATGTTGTGGCCTCAGTCGAAATCATTCTGTGAACCCGAGTCAGTATTGAAGTAGGTAGACGAAGTCTCTAGTGAACTAGAATGAGCCGAAATTTGACCGCTTCAAAAACTACCACGCAGCAAGAGTGAGACGCATGAGCGTACCTTCACCGAGGGAGCATTATGAACCAGTGGATGGAATGAGTCCGAACCTTATAGCTAAGCTGCCGTTGAGATAAGAATAGGCAATGGTAGTATCACCATCATCATTGTCGTCGTCGTAGTTGTAATTATAGACTTGTCGTCGTCCTCGTCGTCGTCGTCGTCGTAGTTGTCATTATAGACTTGTCGTCGTCGTCGTCGTCATTTAGCCGTTGTCGTCATCGACGTCAATGTTGCGATCGTCGTCACCACGAACTTCACCGCGATAACAAAAAATTTGCAAATAAAACTGATGACTGCAGTGTGAAGACCAGCCATGATGACCAACGAAGCAACTTGCCTCTGTGAATAAGGGTGATGCAGGTAGCCATTATGTCAGGAAAGCGAGCTAAGACAGCAGTGTCTAATTCATTTAGACTACTGAACACGACAGAACATAACTTGTTCGTACACATGTATTCAATGGTCAAAACACATCGACCTAACAACGTAGCAGATAATTACTACCCGGCAAGGGAAAACTTATTCACAGACAACTCTTTTTCTACCTCCATGTAAGAGAGAGCGGGTACAAGGGAGAGCACCGTGTAGCTGTAAAGATCAGGGATCTCGCTGCCCGGTCTCCCCTTACTGCGGGCGGGAGATAGAGCGGGCTGCAGTGCCGTAAATCAGCGAGGTCCTCACGGAGAGTGAAGCTCAAAGCCAGGGTAGACAGCGGCAGATCGAGTGGACCAGGCACTCCCCTCCCCATCGCTCCCTCCCCCCACATAAATCAACGCCAAGCCCCTAGGTCGTAGTGCGGAGCCCAGAGACCTTGTCGTACACGTCCCCTCTCCTTTCCACCTCCGCCCCCCCTGCTTCTAGCATCCATGACATCCTCACCCCCATTCCCAACCCAAACCCCGCCTCATCGTCCCTGTCGCTATTGAAGCAACTTTCGCCTGTTTCCATTGCAATACTTCTCTCCGCCATGTCGAGCGTCCTTGATTCGTATCGCCCGCATCGCTGTGTGCAAGTGGATGCAGGTAGTAGTGGCAGCCCACGTTTTGTTGCACACGTTAATCATGTACGTGGATTCGAGATAACAATCATTAGTGGACACTGTAAGCCCTGGTGAAAAATGCGTCATGCAGATATATGCAGACACACATATTTTCCGCAGTTGTATGAGTGAGCTAGCGCAGGAGAGTGAGCTGAACCTGATAAATGCGTCATGCACAAACTACTTTTCTTAAGTGGTTTGACGAGCGGCATTTACCCAAACATTGGTTATAAGTGTACACAACGGAAACTGCTGAGGGGCTTAATGAATGAGTCAATTAATGCTGATTTTGAAAGCCAATGCAAATGTGCTGTAGAAAAGCCTGTCGTAAATCTTTATTCAAAAGAAACCATCATACATGTTAGCGAGAGATAAATAGATTACACACACACAAACACACACACACTCACACACACACACACACACACACACACACACACACACACACACACACACACACACACACACACACATGTAAGCGTGCATCATTACAAAAAAACACAAACCCACACTCCTAAAGGGGATATATTTTTACATGTATGTGATACCTCATAATGAAACTTCAATACTAGTACAACGGTACACATGCGCACAGCTCAATTGTTCCGACGCCGCCATTTCTACTTACACGTATGGACTTTGTCACGCACAACCGTGTCGGGCCATAGTCCGTTCAACTGAGCTACTCAGGCCTTGTCCTCCTGTGAAATCTGGACAAAGACGGCGCTCCTTCACCTGGAGTGAAACGTCTCCGCGGCTGATGAGTGAAGCAGATCAGGTGCGCCTGCTGACCCCCGAATCCCCCATAGATCTCCGAAGACCGGACTTGCAGATAGGCAGCCACGCTCTTCACCTCGTCTTCCCGCTCCTACCACAGATCATATCGCCCTGCTGCCGGACCTCAGTGTCCATAGTCAGGCAGCGCGGAATGCACGAAATGATTCGAACCGAAGTGTATCATGTAGCCAGAGGATAGCTAAAAATCGACGGGAATCATCATCGTCGTCGTCGTCGTCGTCGTCGTAGTCGTCGTCGTATTCGTCTTCTTCGTCGTCATTATCACCTTCTTTCAGCAGTAACAGCAGCACCACCATTACCACTACCATCACCATCACCATTACCACAGAAACCCCATACATCCCACTACCACTACCACTACTATCGCCATTACTACAGACACCCCATACATCCCACCACCACCACCACTACCATCACCATCGCCATTTCCACAGACACCCCATACATCCCACCACAACTACTACTACCATCACCATCGCCATTACCACAAGCACCACATACATTCCACCACCACCACTAATACCATCACCATCGCCATTACCACAGACACCACATACATGCATACATCCCACAGCCACCACCACCATTACCATCATCATCGCCATTACCACAGACTCTCCATACATCCCACCACCATTACCACGACCATCACCATCGCCATTACTACAGACACCACATACATCCCACCACCACTACCATCACCATCGCCATTACTACAGACACCACATACATCCCACCACCACTACCATCACCATCGCCATTACCACAGACACCACATACATCCCACCACCACTACCATCACCATCGCCATTACCACAGACACCACATACATCTCACCACCACTACCATCACCATCGCCATTACCACAGACACCACATACATCCCACCACCACTACCATCACCATCGCCATTACCACAGACACCACATACATCCCACCACCACTACCATCACCATCGCCATTACCACAGACACCACATACATCCCACCACCACTACCATCACCATCGCCATTACCACAGACACCACATACATCCCACCACCACTACCATCACCATCGCCATTACCACAGACACCACATACATCCCACCACCACTACCATCACCATCGCCATTACCACAGACACCACATACATCCCACCACCACTACCATCACCATCGCCATTACCACAGACACCACATAGATCTCACCACCACTACCATCACCATCGCCATTACCACAGACACCACATACATCCCACCACCACTACCATCACCATCGCCATTACCACAGACACCACATACATCCCACCACCACTACCATCACCATCGCCATTACCACAGACACCACATACATCCCACAGCCACCACCACTACTACCATCACCATCGCCATTACTACAGACACCCCATACATCCCACTACCACCACCACTACTACATCACCATCGCCATTACCACAGACACCACATACATCCCACCACTGCCACCACTACTACCATCACCATCGCCATTACCACAGACACCACATACATCCCACAGCCACCACCACTACTACCATCACCATCGCCATTACTACAGACACCCCATACATCCCACTACCACCACCACTACTACATCACCATCGCCATTACCACAGACACCACATACATCCCACAGCCACCACCACTACTACCATCGCCATCGCCATTATTACAGACACCCCATACATCCCACCACCACTACTACATCACCATCACCATTACCACAGACACCACATACATCCCACCACTGCCACCACTATTACCATCACCATCGCCATTACCACAGACACCACAAACATCCCACAGCCACCGCCACCACTACCATCACCATCGCCATCGCCATTACCACAGACACCGCATACATCCCACCACCACCACCACCACTACCATCACCATCGCCATCGCCATTTCTACAGACACCCCATACATCCCACCACCACTACTACCATCACCATCGCCATTACCACAGACACCACATACATCCCACCACCACCACCACTGCCATCACCATCGCCATTACCACAGACACCACATACATCCCACCACCACTACCATCACCATCGCCATTACCACAGACACCGCATACATCCCACCACCACCACCACCACTACCATCACCATCGCCATCGCCATTTCTACAGACACCCCATACATCCCACCACCACTACTACCATCACCATCGCCATTACCACAGACACCACATACATCCCACCACCACCACCACTACCATCACCATCGCCATTACCACAGACACCGCATACATCCCACCACCACCACCACCACTACCATCACCATCGCCATCGCCATTTCTACAGACACCCCATACATCCCACCACCACTACTACCATCACCATCGCCATTACCACAGACACCACATACATCCCACCACCACCACCACTACCATCACCATCGCCATTACCACAGACACCCCATACATCCCACAGCCACCACCACTACCATCACCATCGCCATCGCCATTACTACAGACACCACATACATCCCACCACCACTACCATCGCCATCGCCATTACTACAGACACCACATACATCCCACCACCACCACCACCACTACCATCACCATCGCCATTACTACAGACACCACATACATCCCACCACCACTACCATCGCCATCGCCATTACTACAGACACCACATACATCCCACCACCACTACCATCACCATCGCCATTACCACAGACACCGCATACATCCCACCTCTGCCGATACCAGCAAGCAGCAGACGCAACGCCAAATAGAACGGCAGCACACAGGGATTAAGGGGGCAATGGAAAGCAGCCCTGGGAGTTTAAAGACGTGAGTAAAAGCCTTTTTGGCGCTTTCTGAGAGTTCATGTCTAAGAAACCATGGACACAGCATGCCAATTGACACTAGAAAAGACAAAATACATGGACAGACCACACCATTTTGACAATTTGTTAACCATTCATGATTCATCACAACCTCACTGCAAAAGTCCGCAAACATTTCTTGTTTATAAAACAGGAGTCTGAAAGGACAAAGTTGAACTTTCAAAGAATGACGAATGGAAGATCTTCGTTGGACAAACTTTCGATTTTACTCATCGTCGTGAGGTATGACTGGTCATGTACGGTACAAAGGTACATACAACATGACGGCTGAGCTTTCCTGGAGGGAAACAATCGTTGATCTATCTACAACACCTCCAAATTTCTCATGTCGCCGCCGCGCCCGTCGACATCGTCACAACCATAGGGTATCGTGTCCTGATCTCGGGCTCCCTGGGTCTATTTACCTCCACCATTGACACCCCCCCCCCCCAATCCCTCTCCAGCCACCCCTGCCTACGCCGCCACTACCGACACCCCCTTTGCCCATACCCTATTCCTTCTACCTCCACCCCCAAACCTCCACCACCTACCCCACCAACATCCCACCCGTTCAGGCGTGCAGTGAGTGTGTAGGCTGTGATAAAAACATCAAGGCAAGGCCTGGCGTGCGCAGAGCCAGTTTGCTTTTGCCTGGTCGGGCCGTCAGGCATGGCCTCCACGGATCAATGATCTGACAAGAGCCGCACATGACGACCCCCCCCCCCCCTTCCCCTCAATCTCTCCGCCACCCTTTCCCCACCCCTCTTCTCAACTTCTACCATCCACCTCTCCATCCCTATTCCCGTTCCCACCCGCCGTACTCTTGTTGCTACTTCGTCACCCGGCCCCACTGCAGCCCCTCACTCCATTCCTTGTGCTACCCTGATGTCTTCCCCTTGAGGCTCCCGCCCCCACCCCACCCCCTTCCTTGACATTTTTGACTTTGTTATAACCCAACTGTTTTATTTTTCAACGGACATTGAAGAAAAGTTTCCCTCATTTATGGAATTCTTCTGACGCTAAAAATGATCTCCGTTATAACTGTCTAGACCTTCTATAAACATATTCGTACACCCATTCATTCGAGCACTATTTAGGGGCGTTTGGACCTGCAAGCACGCACACACACACACACACACACACACACACAAACACACACACATACACACGCACACATACGCACACACACACACAAACGCGCGCACGCGCGTGCACACGCGCGCGAAATCATCTCCACATCTCCCTCAGGGGTTTGTTTTACCGTAGGCTTTTCCCCCTCTCCATCTCTCGGCGAACTTGTTTCAGTATCAACCTCTAAAATTCGATTTTCATGGAGTCTTCAAAAAGTCATGTAGCATTTTCCACACTCTTGCTCCTACAAGTTAGACGTGTTGTCAGTATGAGGGGATCACTAAGGATGAGTAACACCATTCTTTCCTTCTTCACGTTCCAAAAAAGAACATAACGAGGAGTTTCATTAACATGTAAATTCTTTCATCCTCTAAGACTTGGCTTGAAGACGCAGTCGTCTTTCACTCATGCAGTGACGTCCACATTCAACAAAAATCTTTGAACAAACAAATGAACGCTTTTTTGAGAGAATGCCTTAACCTTTTCGGTCGTAAAATGGTGACTTTTGATGGAACACAAGGTTCTGCTCACGACCGTCCTTTCAAGTCAAACAACTACAAATAGCCGTGTCTAGTCCTGGGTATTAAGCCTTCTTTTCCGTTTAGAGAAGGGGATTTGCACTGGAGAGCGGTAGCCGTTCTACTCTTGAGCTATTTCTGATGCGGGAAACCCTGATAGCGTTACAGCTTAATGGCGTGCTTATGATCCCCGTCTAGTAGTCTTTGAAGACAAGGAAGAGCCGCCATACTTGAGGTCGGAAGGACTTTAAATGAACAAAGAAACATAATCTAACTTCTCTGTGGTCTGATTATGGCTCCCTCTTTTGACGCGGTAAAATTGTCCCGTGGGTTTTGCTGTTTCCTGATAGCTGCAGAAGCGACGGCATCACCAGTTTACACCTACGTCCATATAAAACTCACTATTCCCCCCAAGAAATCTACTTTGAGTGCGCGAGCGTCCGTAGGGCTTACTGAGATCTGCTTGAGATTACCAAACACTGCATCAGTCACGATTTTCCCTCAAGAGCGTGGAGAAATGTCAAAAGTAAGTCTTTTCTTTGAGAAGGACCGTACATGTATCCACGTCAGTGACGAGTGTAGGTCATTTTCACTATTCGCTCGTACAGTGGTCATTGATCATGATAGACTTTGCTGTCTTGCCCAGCCCAAATTTGCAGACGTGAAACGCATGTGCTCAAACGCATTCACACACGTGTGCACAAACCTAAATGCAAGCACGCACAATGCACGCACATACGTAGCAGGCACGCACACTTACTCGTTCGCATGCCAGCACTTCGAATGCTCGCACAAATACACAAACACATATAAACATGCATTTACATGACTTTTTGCAAGAACGAGCTTTTCCATCATGAGAGTGTTGATGCAGGAGGAAAGGTAGACGGAAGGCCACTGCACGGACTGAGAAGCAAAAAGCATGGATTTCTTGTTGCATAAATGTGACTGTACACCGACGTAATTGTGTCAAAGATGGCAATACATTTTGTGTGCATAATTTAAATGCTATCAACAAAACTCCAACAATGCGCCTGTACTTTTGACAGGTAAACAGACGAATTGTTCATGTCAGAAGTTAGAACTACATTACAGTTGTGTTCACAACATTTTAGTTGCGTCGACAATTTCGCAATTTTGTCAACACACTCCCCCCCCCCCCCCCCCCCCCCCCCTCGTGTTTGGTGATATATACATAGAAATTTCATATTTAACTATAATACCTATGAACATATGCATCTATCCACAATATATTAAAAATGTATAACTTGACCTCTCTGTAAGTATGCAGTCTGTGAACAAACAATGATGTTACGTGTCTGCTGCCCACTTCTGGCGTAACAATCTCCCTTCAGTTTTGGCATATTTGTCCACCGCCATTAATCGTAGCTAAGTCTTCGTCTGTCCAGCAACATCAGTTCATCATCTCTCGAACTATGCCATCCCGATAAATTCATCCACAATTGCGTTCCTCTCATCCTCAATGGCCTCCGCTTCTTCTTCCTGCACTTATCTCCACCCCCTCCGTCTCATCAAACCGTCCTCTCCCAAGTCCTTGTATGCCTCTGTCTCCCGATATCCATTACCTTTTTAGACCTGAATTTTTTCTATTAAGTCTTCTGCCCTGCAATCCTGGACTGCATCTATCTCTGCCATCCCACTTTCCTGTAACTTTGTAGTCTTTGACCGCCTCTACATGTATAATTTATTTATTATGTGAACCTCATTTTGCCTTCAACTTTTGCTGTACCCTCTTTGCCCATACATGATTCTTTTCAAACGAACCTGTCTGCACCTCTGTCTTCTCTCTCTTACCATGGTGCGTGGGGTCTGTGCTCAACAGCCTGGCTGTGGACCCCCACTAGACCACTCTCCGATGCGATAAAAGATTGGCGATATACCTCCCACATGAGCGATGTCTCCTTTCAGCTCTCTGACGCGAGAAATTCACATCTGAGGGCCTTGCGACATAGCCGTTCAATCCAGGGCTTGATTCCCTTTGAAATGGAGAGAGCGTCGTGGCAGCCCCCACCCGAGCAGCCACTCTCCCACATCGGGGTTCCTGATGCGAGAAATCCATAGCCCCCGGCCACGGACGCCGAGTCCACGACAGCTTTTAAAGCTCGGATGAACCCTGAAACCCCTCGCCCCAACACTAAAGTTCGCTAAGTTGCCAGAACTCCATAAAGGTCGTACTGATGAATTCGCAGTCACACAGTGTGTAAGTCCCCAAGTGTCACTGGCTACTTTCTTCGGTGGGAGACGTCTTCATAACCAGGTTTCGAGAGTCTGCGCGTTTTACTCGATGGCGTGGCGTTTTCCATCCTCCTGTCAACGTTGTTCTAAAAGTTATTTTCACTGAGTGGTGTTATCGTGTCGGTGTAACATGACGTAGACACACACTTGTTGTCTTCTGCCATCATTGTTGCCTTGCCGTCATTGATGTTGTCAGAGCCCTGTTATGTAAACCTACTGAATCTCGTCATTACTACCATCTTGACGCATTACTGTTGTCGTTTAGTGTGCGTGGTTATCAGTCATTTCATATGGCATCATGCTCAGAGTGTCCTCCTGAAGATTCCCCAGTAGTAAGGCTGTATTTCATACCCCACATGTGCTTGTTCCTTTAATGTAGGGGCATTCCACCCACGATGACCCTTCTGAGGCTGGGGAACTCCCTGAAGCGATAAATATTTGAAGCCTTCAGCCTCAGGTCTTCCACTCGTCCATTCAGCTGCAAGGCAGGGCTTTCAGTGGTGTCTAAGGTGCGAGGCGTGCCCAAGGCTTGAGGCTCGGGACATGTTGTACCTGGTGGACCAAGGACTTTGCATTCTCTTACAACCTTTCTTTTACAACCGCCCACCCCACCCCCTCCCCTTGCCCCTCTCTTCTGCTTCATTGGCATCCCCTGTCCTCATCCCTCAAAGTACACGCTCCTACCACACATCCGCAATCCACTTGGTGATCGGTAACTTCCATTCTGGATGAGTAGTTGAGTGTCGATGAAAGGTCATTGGATGGTAGTGATAGTATGATCATGGGTGTCTTGAGAGTTGATCAGACAGCCAATACGAAACGAATATTACTTTTCTTCATTGCATGCAGCGGCGACTATTATTATGTGCTAAATGTATTTCATCTTTTGTGCACACTTTTGCAATGAAGACGTTCTGTTGAGCTTGATTTGTCCCCGCCGGTATGAGGTTTTTCCATTTCCTTGACCATATTCCAACCAAACATAATTCCATGCGTGAACTTTCATAAGCACAGTTTACGAAAAGAAAACATGTAGACTCCCCGTATGGGGCTTGAGTTTGCCTGTAGTCGAAAACGCTACAGTAACTGGACCTGACAGACTCAATCTGCCTGGTTATAATGTTAGATAAAAGAGATTGAGTGCTATAACATGATTATTGTTTGAAATCAAATCTTCAGTGTTTTATTGTCACCTACACGGTGGACTGATACCATGCGGTCAAATCTATTTTCAAAACGTCAGGCCAAAACACATCCTGACCGCATCTCACTTGAAATGCATCCTCAAAAATGTTATGCAGAAATATTGCTTGTGCTCACAAGAGTGGGAATGGATATGTGCACATGTACTGAATTGCAGGTTGTGTACCAATAAAAACCTCATACTTAGTAATTGCTTTCACTCTTGTCTGAAAATACTATAACCACTCGATACTTTAACCTTTCAGTTTTTCCCGATGAAACACATAGAGTGGGCTAGATGGATGGATATTTCAGACCTATCAGTCTTTGGAGGCTATGCAAGGCCACTAAGCACGAAAATCACCAGAATAGTTTAGAGTAAGTGCACATCAAGTCACGATGTTCCTGGTTTTTCGTCTCTTACGAATCGCGTAGGGAGACGCCGTGGGTCTATGCTGACCCCCACCCCACAGGGAGACGTGGTGGGTCTGTTCTTACCCCCGACCCACAGGGAGACGCCGTGGGTCTATGCTGACCACCACCCCACAGGGAGACGTGGTGGGTCTGTTCTTACCCCCGACCCACAAGGAGACGCGGTGGGTCTATGCTGACCCCCACCCCACTGGGGGCGAGTGGGCAAGGCATCAGCAAAAGATAGTAAAGGTGTTAAAACAAATGGGTTTTGGTTTGAGATGTATGTACTGAAAATGTACACTTGCTTGCAATGAGAATTGTTCGTTGGTGTCTGCTCATATGTTGTTCTCTCTCTCTCTCTCTCTCTCTCTCTCTCTCTCTCTCTCTCTCTCTCTCTCTCTCTCTCTCTCTCTCTCTCGCAATGTGTGTGCGTGCGTGCGCGCGCGCGCGTGTGTGTGTGTGTGTGTGTGTGTGTGTGTGTGTGTGTTTGCCACTCTGCCTGTCTGTATAGCTGTACGTTTTTCTGTGTATCTGTGTGTCTCTTTGTGTGTCTCTCTGTGTGTCTCTTTGTGCGTGTGTGTGTGTGTGTGTGTGTGTGTGTGTGTGTGTGTGTGTGTGTGTGTGTGTATATCTTTTTACTTCTTTTCCTTTCACTCAAACTTTCTTCCTCCCTACATCGTAACTCCAATACAAACCCACGTCCTTCTTTTGAGTTCTCTATGTCTATTCCCCTTCCCCTACCCCCCTTCTCCTACCCCCTTCCCCTACCCCCTTCCCCTACTCCCTTCCCCTACCCCCTTCCCCTACCCCCTTCCCCTACCCCCTTCCCCTACCCCCTTCCCCTACCCCTTCCCCTACCCCCTTCCCCTACCCCCTCGCCCTACTCCCTCTCTTCCAATCGTCTCCCACTCCTCCTTTTTATTTTTGCTCTCATCTACAGCTCCACGGATCGGAAAAAAATCCTGAGCTGCGGGCTGCCTTACGGCGTAGACAAGGGTCTTCCCCCCCCCCCCCTCACCACCACCCTCTCTCTGTGGAGTGCCTGGAGCCCCACCCCTCGGGGAGCTTACGTCGCTTTGTGCCCCGGGGACGGGGATGTTGTCTTCGCTGATCCCAATCGCCCCAGCAGAAGCGTCCCCCACCCCCCCGTGTCGTCCGTGCTGCTTGCTACCTGTGCCTCGGTGTCGGCGGTTCCTTTGAAGCCGTCTAATCTTTCCCTCGCTAATTGTTGAGCAGCTTTCGGGGCAGGGGAGTTTCCTTTTAGTAGAGTGATTTCAAACGTCCTTGTTGGAAGCCAAGCGTTGTTTGAATTTTCCTCCTCTTCATTTTGCTTTACCCCTTCCTTGGTCAACGTGGATAATCTATGGCATAGCTTGGACCGGATTGGTTTTCTAGCACCCCTTATCTGGCATCCACGTGGCAGAAATAATCCATCGAGTCTTTCTGTGGCGTAAGACGGTATATTGGTCCTTTTACTTTTGGAGCGGCTGGGAAGAAAACAAATGCCGCTGATGCGGTCCTATCGTGTGGAAACGAGATAAGAATCTGCGTGGAAAACGTCACGCTCTGAGTTAGAGACGCGTGAAGAGGAGTCGCCCCCCGCCTCGCCTTTGATGTGACTGAATCGAGTCGACGGTGGCGCAGGGTAACACCGCCTTGATATTCCCGTGTCGCTTTGGCATGTGAATTTGTAAGCAAAACCTCTTGCCCTCTCTAGCACTTTATGGTTGTATCCTCAGGTAAAACATTTCCTCAGAATATGAATGTTTCACTGTTGGACCTCTGTGTGTCCTGGTTGCGCCTTCATGCGAATCCGTTGCGCAATGATTAACCCTCTCTTTGGATTGTTGTTAACACTGAAGTTAAAAAAAAGCGCATACCAGCGACACGTGTTCTTTCCCGTGCCTAGATTACTACTGCACTGGGATTATTAGTATTGTATCTCTTACAGCAATGTCAATGAACTTAAACAAATAGAAAGCAATGGTTGATCAGGAAGGATAGGAATATATTTTGTCTTGAAATTTGCCTGCCGTTGTCGAGTGGATGCCTACGCAAGACCACTCCCCCCTTCCCCTCCCCCAACCCCCTCCCCCCTGCCCCTTCCCCAATGCCCCTTCCCCCCTACCCCCTCCCCCCTCCTCCAACCCCTCCCCTTCTCCCCCCCCTGCAAAAAACAAAAACCCTAATGCACGCGAATCCAGTTGGGCCGTGAAGCGTTGCTAGTGCTTCCTTGC
>JAWQFJ010015977.1:0-5000 GCA_034096865.1 Theodoxus fluviatilis
TTGCTTTTTCTTTATTACACAAGCACTTGTATAATGCTAATATCAATTAGTTATGTACAACACTCATTTGGTTTTCATACACTGCTACACATTAGGCTTACTCATTAGTTGTGTGTTCAGTTCTATATTTACATCCACTGCTTCTTTTCACTCACATATTCAGTTCTCTATTTACAATCCACAGCACTGCTCCCCCTCACTCACAAGTTCAGTTCTGACAGTTCTCTATTTACATCCACTGCTCCCACCTCACTCACAAGTTCAAGTTCTGACAGTTCTCTATTTACACCACTGATCCTTCTCACTCACATGTTCAGTTCTGACAGTTCTCTATTACATCCACTGCTCTCCCTCACTCACATGTTCAGTTCTCTATTTACATCCTGCTACAGTACCTCACAGTCACAGATGTTTCTTTGTTGTACTCATCAGTACAAGCCTTTGCACTCTTGTGCATTGTGGTAGTCACCTGGAAATCATGACAACACTCATCAGAGTTCATCTTCACTTGCAAGAAAGCTGCCAGGGTGTCAGGAGCCAGACTGCTTCTGGCATCTGTGTGGATCTTTCTCACCATTGAGAACACTCTCTCACTGTCAGCATTGCTGTGGGGCAGACACAGAAGAGCAGGCAGCACTTTGCCAAGCAGAGGGAACCTAACTTCTCCAAAAGGTGTTTTCATTGTGAGGATCTCCTTCCAGACAACATCCATTTTTTTGGCTTTTCCGTTCTGATCCAAAAGTACCAGCTCACCCTCACCCAGGAGTTGAAAGTCTTCCCACTCCTCTTTCAGGTCTTCCTGGTCAACATCATCAGCAAATTTCATTGCCAGTGTCACAATGTCAATGTATGACAGCTGCTCTCTCTTGCTGGGGTCCAGGACTTGAATATGTTCCAGGATCTCATCTCCAAATGGGAACTTGTTCAACATTTTCTGGACACAGGCTGTGTAGAACTGTCGAACATCATGCAAGAACTTGTGTTCTGTGGCTGGTGCGATGTCAGCATCAGCAAGGCGTGTACGACAAGGCATGCCAACAGCAAGAATACAATCATCCAGCTGGCAGCTTCTGTTAGAGACATCAATTTCAGTCAGTTCAGTGGTCTTGATGACGTCCGTCTTCACAAATTTGCAAAGAAATTTTCTCAGCAGGATTCTCATCTCTGAAATCAGCATGCCAACCTTTGACTCATCAGCCTGGAAGACTGTGTTGAAGTCGTTCAGAGTTGGGAGTACGAACTTGAGGAAGCGGAAGGTGAGCTCTGTCATAGGGTCTTCTAGGTGCTGCAAGATGTTCTTCACCTTGCCTGGCTTCTCTCCTTCCTCGTGACTTCTGAAGTAACTCAGCAGGGCGGGATACTGTTCTAGCATCCTAGTCACCACTCTCTCCAAACTCAGCCACCTAGTGGGGCAGTGCTTCAAGATGATCTTGTCTTCGACTTCAGTGAAGAGTTGAAACTTCTTGTAGTAGTTTCTGCGCTTGGAACTGCACACACACACACACACACACACACACACACACACACACACACACACACACACACACACACACACACACACACACACACACACACACACAAAGAACAGATTCTACAGTGGCAGTCTACAGCAACTACATTTGAGAGATCAGCCGGCTGACGCTCTTCTCTCCTAAGACGGCAGCCAATAAACGTCGTTTAGC
The DNA here is from genome assembly GCA_034096865.1 of Theodoxus fluviatilis. Taxonomy (NCBI): domain Eukaryota; kingdom Metazoa; phylum Mollusca; class Gastropoda; order Cycloneritida; family Neritidae; genus Theodoxus; species Theodoxus fluviatilis. Next base: position 1,683 of record JAWQFJ010015977.1, read on the forward strand.
TTAAGATTACACCCGAATCACGCGGACCGCTAAGGTGCATGGCGTACAGTACCGCCGAACAAGACGTTTGCCACAAAACGCAGATTCATAAACGCGGCCGGATCTTAGCATAACTCCCCGGGCGTGCGAAGTCAGACGGAGTGGAGAATGCGGTCTCGTTCTCGTTCAAATGCCGAGATTTCCAATTCAGCGTTACTTGTACATGTACATGTATGCCGTCAGCCGGCTGACGCTCTTCTCTCCTAAGCCGCTTCCCTTTTCACAGGCGTTTCGAAGATGCCATTATTGCGCTTTGAATCTCTTTGTTGTGGCACACTACGCAGGCGGCAGAAGCGACTTATCGCGAGGCTTGTACACTTTCACACAGTCCTCAGACGAACCTTTAAAAAAATCAGTCCGACAAAAACGCAAAATTACGTGAGGTTTTCGTCTCACGCCGTGAGACTTGAAAATCACTGAAATTGCGTGAGACTCACGCAAAATACGTGAGACTTGACACCTATGTGGACGGGAGGATTAAAATGACTGACAGGAACTGATGGAGAGGAGGAGAAAGAACAAACATGAGGAAGAGTACAGAGAACGAAGAAGAAAGGAAGAAGAGACAGTCATGAGGAAGTACAAAAATGAGAGAAAAGATGACAGGCTAGAGAAGACAACGAAGAGAACGTAGTAAGGAGGCGACAGACGTGAAAGGCGGAAGATAAACAAAATAGGAAGGAAAAGGAGCCGAAAAGAGAGAGAAGAGAGAAAGAAGCAGAAGGTGGAAGAAAACGGGATTAGCCAGAAAGAAAAAAATATGAGGGAGAGAGAGGGAGAGAGAGAGAGAGAGAGAGAGAGAGAGAGAGAGAGAGAGAGAGAGAGAGAGAGAGAGAGAGAGAGAGAGAGAGAGAGAGAGAGCAGAAGAGAACAGATGAAACTACAGGATTGGAGAGAGGGGACGAAACAGACCTGGGCAGGGGGACAATCTACAGGGTGCCGGAAGAAGTCTGGGTTGACAAATTCTGTCTGGTTGACCAGCTCCGCTGACACGGCTCCAAACTCTGTCGTCAAGAAAATTGTCTCTTTAGTTTTGCCTTTGCCCCTGCAATTTGACAGCTAGACCGCACACACACGCATGCATGCATGCACACATACGCGCACGCATGCACTCATACAAGCACAAGCATGTGTGCGCACTACAGGAAGATATCTAATTATCTGAGCGATCTCTGCTGACTTCGAAGCCTACTACAAGTCCGTGTAAACGCGATTCTCATGCGCAGCTGCTTCCGACAGCACGATTCTTTTCAGTTATTCCTTTGCATCTGCTGGAGAGCTTTTACATGTGCTGCATGATTTGCCATACCGGAAACCTGCACTGCGCATGACAGGCCTTTCTCAGTTCTGTAGGTGCTACGCCCTCTGCAGGGCGTCTTCTCTCGACTTCGGTACGTGACATGTCGTCTGTGTGACATTGTGACGTCATTAGTTGACTGACGGTAGGACGACAATGGAACTTTAACGTGTGTCTGTGCTAACGTGTGACGTGTGATACTCTCTGTGAGACATTGTGTGACGCTGTTAATGCGACCCCGTGTGACGCTATGGCTGTGTTACTTCCCCAGGACTTTATAGGACACAGTGACATTGTGTGACGCTGTGTGACGCTGTGTGACACTGTGTGACACTGTGTGACACTGTACGACTGACGCCGTTGTGGCACCACCAGGGCTTTAATGACACAAATAAAACATTCCTGGAAATCAAGGGGGGTCTGAAAGCATGCCCCACCCGAAAACAATAGAAACTTAGATACAAAATGGTGCAGTCTGGCAACACTTATTCAGCACTAGGACAATCAACACTTTGGATTCTCCATAACCTCTTCACATACACGCCCGCGCGCACGTGCCCGCACACGTGCACACACACACACACACACACACACACACGCACACATACACATGCACCCCCCACCGACAGACAGGAAGGCAGTCAGATAGATGCACACACACACGCGCGCGCGCGCGCGCGCACGCACATACGCGCACACACATATGTACGCGCGGATGCAACCATACACACCATGCGCGCAGATATTATTACGCACACGCAAGCACACACTTACAACGATGTAAACACGCACAATCATATGCACATACAAGCACACAGTTGATAAACGAACAAAAACATGTGGCCGGACAGATGCAGATAAACAGAAGCTGGCAGAGCAGAAAACAAGAAAATAACAAAAACAAAACATCAACACCAACACCAACACAACCACACACACACACACACACACACACACACACACACACACACACACACACCACACACACACACACACACACACACACACACCGATACACACACAATCAAACACACACACACACACACACGCACACACACACACACACATTCACACACAAACAAACACACTGTCGCGTTTTTGCTTATCTAGGCTTGTTGAGTTGACAGTTCCTCCCCAAAGAACGACGTAGTCGTCTGAGGGAAAGGTAACTATGATAAACAAATAGTTTACAAACTAAACTAAACCACCACTCCTTGGGGGGACACAGACAAACACAAGCAATGCCAACAACGCAATTGAATACAAACCACTGATTCAGGATTTAAAAATAACAATGAATTTATTCAACACAAACCCTTCCCTGCAGCACAAGTACTGCAAGGGACAGGGTAGGCAGGTGATAAATGAAAAACAAAAGAAAAGCGCTCAAAGCAAGGCAGGGTAGCGGGAAAGATGGAGGGCCTCCGCTTCCTGTACAAAGTTGAGCAAAATAAACAACAACAACAAATAAATCCCACAAAAAAGAGAAATGGAAAACAAATCAATAACAGTCAGATCATACACTGAATCAAGTCCCTAAGTCACCGGTGACTAGGCTGATATAACAAGTGTACTAGAAAAAAACAATCTCCCCTTTTCCCACTCTCTCTCAACACTTGACCAGAAACTGAAATCAAATCAGCAAACAGAACTGGAGAGAAACATACACCTCTTCCAACCACTTGTTCTGAGATGCCCCCTCAGAACAATAAGAGTACCAGCATACAAATTGAAGTGCATAGAACACAAAGACAAATGACAACCGAGTCACTCTCCACTTCTACAGCAACCGTCTCCAAACATTCAAACAACACCCCAGTTGTTGAATAATTGACAATCAGAAACTTCCCCAAAAGACCCAATACCATCACAGTCTCCACCTAAAAGTTATTACAGAACTTACTCCAAATTAAAAGAGTCAGAGTTACTTTGAGCCAACCCCTGACGACAACCCCTGACGTCGTATCTCAAAATGAACCCCT
>JAWQFJ010015977.1:10000-35000 GCA_034096865.1 Theodoxus fluviatilis
ATATAGGGAATGTGTTACTGATGCAGGCCTGCACGAAAGTGTATGTATTGCATGTGTCTGTGGCGTTATGACCGCAGCTCTAGGTCTCGTTACAGCATGACTGTGAATGTGCAGGTCTCACTGGCGGGATGACTGCGAATGCAGGTCTCACTGGCGGGATGACTGCGAATGCAGGTCTCACTGGCGGGATGACTGCGAATGCAGGTCTCATTGGCGGAATGACTTGTGAATGCAGGTCTCACTGACAGAATGACTGTGAATGCAGGTCTCACTGACAGAATGACTGTGAATGCAGGTCTCACATGATGTCTGTGAATTCAGGTCTGAATGGCGGGATGACTGTGAATGCAGATCTCACTGACTGGGTGACTGTGAATGCAGGTCTCACTCACATGATGACTGTGAATGCAGGTCTCACGGGCGGGATGACTGAATGCAGATCTATTTTGCGGGATGACTGTGACTGCAGGTTTAACTGACAGGATGACTGTGAATGCAGATCTCACGGGCGGGATGACTGAGATTGGATTTCTCAATGGCAGGATCAGTAAATGTACTCAGGTCTCACTGCCATGATGACTGTGAATGTACATGTAAATCTCGCTAGCATAATGATAAAATGCAGGTCTCACTACCATGATGACTGTGAATGTACATGTAAATCTCGCTAGCGTAATGACAAAATGCAGGTCTCACTACCATGATGGCTGCGAACGAAAGTCTCGTATATGTAGGTTTTGTTGGAATGATGACTGAATGTAGGTCTCGTTGTTGCAGTGACTGTGAAATAGCTCTCACTGATGCAATAACAGTGAATGCTAATCTCACAAGCATTATGATCGTGAAACGTGGATCTCACTGATCGAGTGATGACTACGAACGTAGATTTCACAAGCAATGCTGTCATTGTTTTCGTTGGTGTGATTGCAGAAATCGATTCCATAATTATGTTCTGTGGACTCTCGTCTCCGCTTGTCTCTCGAAACTCTCACTAAAGTTTGCCCTCACCAGGGCCGGACCAAATGAGTTGTGGGGAGGGGGTTCCTTTTTGGTTGGGGGGGACAAATCAGCGAAGTGGCGAAGCCAAGAGCGCGCGCCTGCGAAGCAGGCGTGCAAACTAGGGGGGTCCGGGGGCATGCCCCCCCGGAAAATTTTGGAAAAACGGTTAAAATCTGTGCAATCTGGTGCATTCTGGGCCTTATTTTGAGGGGTAAGAGCAGCATTGTTTTTGGAGACACACACAAAAAATATATTTAAAAAAAACAACTCAAACCAAGGTACATGCTTTTTCTAGGGGGGGGGGGGGGGTTCCGGAACCCCTGGAACCCCCCCCTGGGTCCGGCCCTGCTCACTGCAATTGTGCAGACTGAAAGTGACAGTGGTGTAATTTCATGACATACGAATTGACATTTAAATGTTCCTTGTTTGCGCCCAGTAAATGTCTGTATTTATTAACATTCAAATCCACACTCGCTTTGGAACTTTCATTTGGTGCGTCTCACATTTAATTGACTAAATGATCCGCTTCTCTGCGATTTGCATGATCTCACCTCTGTGTAGTTGCGCACGATCTTGATTTCCAGAGTGGCTTCCCCTGTCTTCCTGACGCCTGCAGCCGCGATGCACTGCATGGGTTCGTCATACTGCACTTCCATGGCGAACTGCAGTCAGGTCAGGATGGATGGATGAATAGTGTTTTACGACCTATCAACCTTTGTAGGCATGTAAGGCCATTCAGCACGAAAATCACTCGAACAGTTTAGAGTAAACGTAATCCAGTCACGGTGTCCCTAGTTATTCGCCTCTTGCGAATCGCGTATTTACAGGCCATCGCACACGAGACGATTCCACACGCCACGCATGGACTGACAAAAATATCTCCCAATGGCAGAGCGTTACTGACGCCTTTGCTCCACTATTGCCAGCCGTGATTGGCTGCCACAATTGACGCTTGCGCGATTACCAGGGTAAAACCCCCTCGTGTAGGAGACGAGGTGGGTCAATTCTTACCCCGAACCCACAGGTCAGGAACACAGGGCCATTGGTACACTGCAAAAATTAGCTTTTGTCAACGAGGAAGACTACCGGGTGGTTGTTGCAGACGTCTGTCCAAGGCCTTACGCATGACCCCAGACAGATTGGCTTGGGCGAAAAGTTTAGTACTAGAGGCCTGTTCGGGTGGGACAATGCCAGCGAGCACTCGCTGTGCTCGCCTTCTAACATGTTGCTCTTGAACGAGTTGAGATCGCTGCTTGCACTTTCTACAATAATCATCACTCCTAGTACAAACAATTGTATCAGAAGGCCTGTCCAGAAGGCAAGCACAGTGAGCGCTCGCGAGCACTCGCTCTCCTGCTGTACTACTGCTGCTGTGCTACTGCTGCTGTGCTACTGCTGCTGTGCTACTGCTGCTGTGCTACTGCTGCTGTGCTACTGCTGCTGAATCATGCAAGGAGGTTTATGGTCTATCGCAAAAGCTGGTAGAGTAAGAGCAAATGGAATCACGATTTTCCCATGTGTTCGCCCCTTACGAAATCGCATAGCGAGACGCGATGGGTCAATTCTTATCCCCCAGTGGCGAAGTCTTAGGCTAGTCTGTAACAGCAAGGACCGGGACGATGTAAATGTTTCATGTGTGTGTGTGTGCGTGAGTACATGTGTTTGTGCGTGCGTGTGTGTGCGCGTATGTGTGTGCGTGCGAATGTTTTTATGAGTGTGTGTATATCAACAACTGTCTTTTCCCATGTGAGTTGGGGGCAAAAATGGACTCATTGCGTCCCCCTACACGTCCCCCTACACGACACGGAAAAGGCGAGTAACTACAGGGAAGTGGAGGCTTGCTCTGCTCTGCCCGGGGCTTTGCAGTCAATGGTCTTGTGTAGCCCGTACTCCCTGCGGGTCGGGGGTAAGAATGGACCCACCGCGCAAATGACTATAGAGAAATTCCGACTTGATTCGTTTTTACTTCATCCAGCTTCAGTGATTTTCGTGGTCAGTGGCCTCACATAGCCAACAAAGGCTGATAGACAGTAGAACCTAATCAATGTAATCTAATTTACGTAGACTACAGGGGCTGATAGGCCGTAAAGCTTTATTCATTTGTTCATTCATCCATTCATTTGATCTGTCCCTCCCCCCCCTTCTCTCTCTCTCTCTCTCTCTCTCTCTCTCTCTCTCTCTCAGAGAGAGAGAGAGAGAGTTGATCAGGACATACGCAGAAATAATGTCCGCATGTTTGGTGTCCATGAGTCCCGTAAAGAGACCTACTGGGACTGTCTGAACGCTGTAGTAAATCTACTCAAGCAAACCATGCCCGATGTTGACTGGAACGAGCGCGAGATCGTGCGAGTGCAGAGGCTAGGTACGAGGGGCAGAGAGCACGATCGCTCCCGCCCAATACTTGTGTCGTTTGCTACTTGGTCAGGCAAACTCGCACTACTGCAACGAGGAAGAGAACCTCTCAGGCAAAAAGGCATCAAGATATCGGGAGAGCTGACAGCACGACAAGCAGCTACTCTGCGCGATCTCCGCAGCCAGGGGAAAACAGCATATTTTAGAAATAACAGGCTGTTTTACCGGGATACGGAGAGAAGTGATGCCTATTCCCAGCAGCGTGACGGGAGACTGAGCAGACACCACGATGTCACTTGCGCAGAAGTGGAGACCGGCCGACGTCGATACTACGGAGGGAGACGACAGAGGCAGCACAGACACTTCACGCCAGGCCCGCAACATCAGTCTGTAAATCAGGAGAAGCCTCGATATCGACAACGGAGAGACCACACCGTGGATGAGAGGAACCTTATTTTCCTCAACATGCAGATCCCTCCGAAGCCGACAGAGGGGGAAAACGCACATGGAAGTTGTGACGGACCGGCTGATCTCTCAGAAGATGTGCGTGTTGCGTTCAACCCCAACGAATCAGACCGAGATGAGACTAGGGACAGAATTGACCGTGCGCAGCGTGATGCTACCGACAGTGATAGAAACGGAAATATGGCACCCTCGGCTCAGCGACATCCAGTCCATCAGGCAGCTGCGGCAGACATTCCGTTGCCTAGTAGCAAGACAAGCGACGCAATGACGACAGTGTTCGGCGGCCGCTCTGACCCGACCTTGCCCCTGGGGGCACCGAGTTGCAGCGAGCGCGCCGAACCCGTGCTTACAGGGACATCCGTGAAAATTAACGCACGTGCGGTGCGCTCGGTGCCCTCGCAAAGTGCATGTGGCTCTCAAACCTCCCTCCTTGATTGGCTGGACCGTCCACCGACGACCAGCAGGTGCACCAATCACGTGTCCGAAGAGACGGGGGGTGGGGAAACGACTGAAAGTGACTGTGATGAGGACGCATTCGCAGATGCTAGAGCAGATGTTGGGGGATTACTGGTCGGCACGCCACAAGTCGAAAACAGTGTGGAAAAGACTGAACACCCGCAGGAAGATGTGTGGAGTGGCAGACTTAGACACGCCGAGGCTGCAAAGTCTCGTGACTCCACTGCGGCTACATCTTCGCAAACCTGACGTGCAGGCCACGGCCCTGAATCCGCTGAGACGGAGCGACGTAGTTGTTGCACTCTTCTCTTGCAATATCTTGATGTACGGGGGTTCTCCTGGCTTGCGCTAGGAAGTCGAAGTGACAGACTCCAGTGATCGTTTCCAATGAACTTTATTCACGCACTGACCTCTACAGTGGTGAAAATCAGCAACAGCAATTCGTATAGCGCTCACACAGCTTCACTCTGCTTACAGTACTGCAGAGGCTCGCTAGCACACAGCAGAAACTCGCTCCCCTGGGAGTCAAAGCTCTCACCTTTAACTCTGCCGTATCTGCTGCTCTCCCTCTCTCACTCGCTTTCGCTCCTTATATACCTTTACACAATTTCTAGAAACTACCAGCACAATATCGCACCTACTCCCACATTCCTAACTGCGACGCGACTGACTTACTGTGTCACAACAAGCTAATATTAGCCTAACTCGGTCGCAGGTCAAGGCCAACGACCTGACCGATACACAACAATCAACTGCGCCTGCGATGCTGCCAGTAGGTTCGAGAAAACTGTACAACATAGCTCCTCCCCTAAAGACCGAAACGACCTCGTCGGTCTCACTACATATACAACTCCATCATTCAATTTACAAAACACTATAAACTAACACCTCAAAAATACACAACTAACAACAACATTATCATCAACAACAACGAAATACCGGGAAAAAGTCAATCCGCAGTCCAGGTAGTTCAAGAATTACAAAATGAGTGGCATAGATGCAGAAACCTGACACATGGGCGAAAGCTCCCTTGCGGTAGCATCTGCCCAGTCCATGGGGTCAATGTCTGCAAGACCACTGTCCATACTGTCACTGAAAGTAAAAAACTCCTCACATGAAGCGAGAGGGGCGCATCACATAACGCCCTCGCCGCGTGTATGTCTGTACGTAATCAGGGGTCGCTCCATCCACGCTCTCGTCTTCCTAGGAAGGCCCTGGTACAGTGTCTCTCTAGGCTCGTCGTCGGTCGGGCCAGGGTGGCGTCGTGGCGACTGCCACCAGTCCGGCGGTAGTTCTCCCTGGTACATGTACTTCCAGAGACGGGCACGGTTCACGTAACGTCCTGCCGGCGGCCGGGTCAGCTTGGTGGTGCATCCCTTCTCAGCCCGTGGGTTGGAGTACCATGGTGCAGTGCCATCAGGATAGATCTGGTGATAGGCCTTGCGGTCGTAACCAGTCTTTATTCCGTCCACGCTCCGCTGCAGGTGTGTCCTTGCGGGCTTTCCCACTGCCTGCAGCATACCCTGGAGCGGTTCCACGCCCTGGGGCACTTCCAATGGCCTGGCGATCACTGCAAAACTGTCAGTCTTGCTAGAGCCACTATGGCGACTGTGGGGTCTTGTCCGTGAGGCACAGATGGCACAGCGCCGACACAAGTTGCGAACGGACTTGTGTCGACCAATCCAAAAGTACCGCTCACAGACGCGTCGGTACGTCTTCTGCCTTCCGAGGTGGCCAGCTGCTGGGTCATCGTGTACCTGTCTCAGCGCTTCCTCCTGCATGGCTCTCGGCAGAACAGGGAGAAGGCGGCAGGTTTCTCCCTTCTCGTCCATCCACTTTCTGTACAGCGCTCCATCCGTCAGCTGCAAGGCATCCCACTGGGTCCAGTACGCCTTGGTGTCAGGGCTGGTAACGGAGACCTTCCTCCAGGGTGGGCGGACAGGCCTGTCCTCCATCCAGCGGATGATGGGCTGCAGGTCCGGGTCCTGTCTCTGTGCGACTGCCAGAGGTGTCTCTTGAGCGGCGATCCGCCTCAACGCACCCGAGGGCCGCAGTGAAGCATTCCCTTCACCCCCAAGACCCTTCAACTGCACGTGGTGCCCATCAATCAGCAGGAGGGACCGTCCCCAGTCTATAACACAGCAATGCTTCTGCAAAAAGTCTATCCCCAGGATGACGTCATCTTCTACATCGGCGATCACGAAGGGGTGAGAAACAACAAGCTCACCGGCCTTCACCTTCACTGTCACGACGCCGTGCACAGGGATTGGTCTATTCATGACGTCAGTGAGCACCATCGCTGATTCCTCTCTTCTCTGGAAGGGGCACAGACCAGTCTTTATCACAGAAATGGTCGCTCCTGAGTCGATCAGTGCCTGATGACGGTTGCCGTCAATGTGCACCTCGATCGCCGCTCCTCCTCGGTCTACGCGCACGCTCTTTAGCCGGTGCAGGGTGGAGTTTTCCTGGGACTGGGAGTTGGTGGCTTTCTCCTTCCTCTGTGGACAGCGGCGAGCGATGTGGCCTATCTTGTCGCAATTATAACACTTGATATATCCACGCTGTCCCTCCCGATGAAAGGAAAGGTTTCTGATATTTTCTTCCAGCTTTTTCTCCAGTCTGCAGATAACGGTGTCGAGGCGGGTTACTTCTCCTTCCAGGGAGTCGAGGCGTGCTGTTTCCTGCTGGAGGTTAGCATCAATGCGACCTATCTCCTCTCTGAGGCGACAGCTCACTGCCTCGATTTCCCTCTGCAGTCCCTCTGTCCCAGCTTTGATGGTCTGCAGCAACTCTCCCTGACGTTCTGCTTGTTGTTGTTCTCTCCGTGCCTCTTTTTCTCTTTCTTCGAGCTCCTTCCTTTTGCGGTATGCAGCTTCTTCTGCCTTCTCCTCTGCCTTCTCCCTCTCACGGTCTGCAGCTTCTTGCTGGCGACGCTTGGCTTCTTCTGCCTTCTCCTCTGCCTTCTCCCTCTCACGGTCTCGTTTTTCCTCCTCCTGGGCTTCCCTCTGCTGCCTCTGTTGGTCGAGCAGAAGTCTCATCATCATTGCGATGTCTTCCGTCGGTTGCTCTGTCGCCTCTACACGTGCAGCGGATCGGGTTACGCGCTTCTCGCCGTCCATTTCCGTCGTCACTGTCACTGCTTGGACTGTTCGCCGTCTGTGGAACCAATGTTGCACTCTTCTCTTGCAATATCTTGATGTACGGGGGTTCTCCTGGCTTGCGCTAGGAAGTCGAAGTGACAGACTCCAGTGATCGTTTCCAATGAACTTTATTCACGCACTGACCTATACAGTGGTGAAAATCAGCAACAGCAATTCGTATAGCGCTCACACAGCTTCACTCTGCTTACAGTACTGCAGAGGCTCGCTAGCACACAGCAGAAACTCGCTCCCCTGGGAGTCAAAGCTCTCACCTTTAACTCTGCCGTATCTGCTGCTCTCCCTCTCTCACTCGCTTTCGCTCCTTATATACCTTTACACAATTTCTAGAAACTACCAGCACAATATCGCACCTACTTCCACATTCCTAACTGCGACGCGACTGACTTACTGTGTCACAACAAGCTAATATTAGCCTAACTCGGTCGCAGGTCAAGGCCAACGACCTGACCGATACACAACAATCAACTGCGCCTGCGATGCTGCCAGTAGGTTCGAGAAAACTGTACAACATAGTGTTGTAGGGAGGGGACCTCAGATGGAGTATTCCGTGAGGGACTGTCAGCACCTCGTAAGGTCAGTAGGTCTTTCCATCTTGGTTTGGAACATTGAGGGACTCTCTTCCAGGCTTGCTGATGCAGATTTCTTGCCATATATTGCACTATTTGATATGCTGTGCTTTTTAGAAACATTTACGGCAGAGACCTTCGACTTCTCCATTTATTTTGATGATTACATTGTATACCATTCACCTGCTATCAAGCTGTCCCGCCAAGGGAGGCGTTCTGGTGGAGTGGTGTTTATGGTAAAGAAAACATGTGCTTGTCAAGTGGTTCAGATAAAATGTTGCTATGACAATATACTTATACTGAGGTTGAGAAATGTACCCATCGCAGATATCATTCTTATATGCGTGTACGTACCACCTGTAGATTCGCCTTATTACAGAGACAGAGAAGAAAAATGTGCTGTCCAATTTCTAGAGAGTATTATGCTTGAATTGTTAGAGGCATATCCTAGCAATACTGTTATGATTTGTGGAGACCTAAATGCGAGAGTGGGTAAATGGAATCTACATACCGACAGGGACAATGATCACGAAAGAGTCTCTGATGAGCTAGATATTTGTTTTTGCCCAGATTCTGCAGCTACCAGAAATTCCCAAGATGACACCACAAACCAGTTTGGGGAAATGTTGATAGATTTCTGTAAATTATATCACTTATTTATACTGAATGGTAGCAACGAGGGGGATAGCAGTGGGAAATTTACCTACATATCTGAACATGGAAATGGTGTGATAGACTACTGCTTGCTTACAGAAACGGCCAATGTACACTTTACTGTAGGCAGTAGAATAGACTCCAACCATATGCCACTTGAGATAATATTGGGATCAGAAATATGTCTAAACAGAACAAATGAGACTTGTAAAACAATCAGCAAATTAACCTGGGATAAAACCAAAGAGACAGATGTCATCGAACACCTCCAGACCTCTTACTTTAGTACTTCCCTCAAATTGGCTTTTGAAACTCTTAACACTTGCATAGATTCTACCGTCGAATTGACTACAAAAATTCTCCTTGGGGCAATAGACTGCATGCGTCGCACCTACAGAATTAACGAGAGGCTACAAAGTAAAACTACAGATTGGTTTGACTATGAGTGCAGAGACCAAAAGAATAGAGCAAAGAGAGCCCTTATGAAATATAGAAAAACACACCACAACAATGACAAAGAAGAATACGTGCAGAATAGGAAAATGTATAAACAACTAATACGAGATAAGAAAAAAGAATACCACAAAAATGCTTTAAAACTTATTTCAGACAACATGAACGATTCCAGTCAGTTTTGGTCCTTAATACGCAAGAGGACAAGCAGGAGGGCACAATACCCTGATATTAAAATGAACACATGGAAACAATATTTTGAGAACCTGTTTAGTCCCGCCCTTAACACTCAGGTGCAAACCAGAGATGATCTCTACAGAGGGGTAACTTTTGATGATATTCTGGATGCACCAATTACCTCAGATGAAGTAAACCAAGCAATAACAAAGCTTTCAGGTGGGAAAGCTCCAGGTCTAGACGAAATCCCAGGAGAAATTTTCAAGCTGAGTCGTGGCTACATGCTGCCTTTCTTAGTAAGGCTCTTTAATGCCATATATGATGCTCAAACCTTCCCACGAGAATGGAGCAAATCAATCACTATCCCTCTGCACAAGCAAGGCAACAGGCTCGACCCCTCAAACTACAGAGGTATATCCCTGTTAAGCACTATGAGCAAGCTCTTTACCTCTGTATTAACTAAGCGACTGCATTTATGGGCTGAAGACAAAGGGAAAATCTGCATGGAACAGGCTGGTTTTAGGACAGGGTATTCTACCGTCGACCACATATTTACGCTACACTGCATGATAAACAGACATGTGTATGGAAGGGGCAGAGGGAAACTATATATAGCATTTGTTGATTATAAAAAAGCCTTTGATTCCGTTGACCGCCAGATCCTCTGGAGTACACTTGCTAAAGCACAAGCCTCTGAAAAATTGATTAATATGCTAAAATCTATGTACGCCCATGTGAAAACTTGTGTCAGATGGAAGGGTAACCTCTCAGAGTTCATTAACTGCCCCATTGGCACAAAACAGGGTGCCTTAGAATCACCGATACTGTTTTCTCTCTACATCAACCAAGTAGCAGACTATGTACGAGAAAACGGTAAACATGGTATTCAAATGTTAAGTGGAAAGTCGGAGCTTTATCTCCTCATATTCGCGGATGATGTGGCACTTCTGTCGACCTCACCCACAGGACTTCAAACCCAGATTAACAATCTTGCTAGTGCGTCACAACGCATTGGCCTAGAAATAAACACAAGCAAGACGAAGGTCATGGTTTTCCGGAGAGGAGGACATTTAGCTCAAGGTGAAAAATGGGTGTTAAATGGGAAACAACTTGAGGTGGTAAACAGCTATAAATATCTGGGTTATATTTTCTCTACAAAACTCTCAACAACAATATCCTTGGACAGTCTGGCTACTACAGCGAAACAAAAAACAATGCATTTGTTTAAATTGATGTGGAGTCTTAAAAACATGAAACCTAAACTATTTTTCCGACTATATGATGCACAAGTTCAGCCTTCTTTACTGTATGCTTCAGAGATATGGGGCCTAAAGGAACACAAACCCATAGAAAAAGCACATATGTTTGCTTGCAAACGTTTCCTAAAGGTGGACTGCAGAACGCCTAACAGCTTGGTATATGGAGAAACGGGAAGGTTTCCTCTCGCCATTAATAGTGCAATGAAAGCTATCAGATACTGGCTAAAACTGACCAAAATGTCTGATGACAGGCTACCTAAGCAAGCCTATCTCATGCTAGCCAATGCAAAGATCCCAGATAAACTCAATTGGGCCAAATCAGTTGAAGATAATTTGTGTAAGGCCGGATATGCATATATCTGGAGGAGCGGAGGCATTACTACTACCGAAAGAAGCTTTCTAAGCAAGCTGAAAATTAGGTTGCTTGATTGTAACAGGCAGACGTGGAACAGCAAAATACACGATAGCGAAAGATTCCGAATGTATAGATCCTTCAAAACTACGTTAGAATGTGAGAAGTACCTAGATTTCATGGATATAAAAAAATTCAGAGATGTACTGATCCGATTTAGATGTGGAGTAAATGAGTTGCGAGGAAATAATCAGTTCTCGCACAGATATAGTGAAGACCAGCAATGCCCCTTCTGTGGTGTAATAGAAAATGAGAAACATTTTTTGTTCGACTGTCCCTTGTACAATGATTTACGTAACAGATACATTAAGGAATATCTTAAATGTCCTGAGGCCACTGATGCTACCTTTTTAATAAATGGATGTGGTTTTATGAAAACACGCAGGGTGGCAATGTACATTTATTATGCCTTCCAACTACGAGATCAGTGTCTGACTTGTCCAGAACAAATCACCTAAAGCAATGCTGTCTGATTGTACATGTAAATAATGTGTCAAATGATTGCTACACTTGCACAACCTAGACAGTAATGTATGCGAGTATGTACTTCCAGTTGTTTATGCCATACCTTCTCAATGTTGATAGAGAATGCGGAGCTCCTGACATGGAAGCAAGTCATGTATACTGTACTTGTGATGGGCCGGTGGCCTGAACAATAAAGTCAGTCAGTCAGTCAGTCAGTCAGTCAGTCAGTCTCTCTCTCTCTCTCTCTCTCTCTCTCTCTCTCTCTCTCTCTCTCTCTCTCTCTCTCTCTCTCCACCCCCACCACGCTAAGGCTGTTGAGGATTTTTTTTTAAAAATCAAGAATGGGGTATAACTTTGTTTGGGCGAACGGGGGATGCGCTAATGAGAAAAGTTTCCTGAAATCATTAGAGCTAAGGCTAAGAGACTGTTTCAGGCAAGAGTGGAATGAGAAACTCTGTAGAAGCGAAACATTTGCAGTCTACCAGACTTTGAAAAGCTCATTTGAATATGAAAGCTATCTAAATAGGATTAACTTTAAGAAATTTAGGGATTCATTTATAAGATTCAGGTTGGGAATTAACGAGCTGCGTAATAATGTAAGGTGGTGTAGAGAAAAATTTGTTCTGTATTGATAAAGTATAAAATGAAGAACATTTTTAATTCATTGCCCTAAATGTACTTCTCTTAGGGAGCAGTAAATAGCTAAGTATATTAACCCCAATAGGGGTGGGTACCGATACTTGGTAGACGGACAAGATACGTGGAAAAATAGAGCTTTAGCGATGTACATACATTATTCTATGAAATTAAGAAAAATATGTCTTTCAGTGATAACTAGACAGGTGTAGGGTGATCGGTAGCAGGATGCAGGTAGACGCGACTTGGTTTGTGTACATGTATTTTAGCTTTGAAGCATGGACAAAGCTTATTTATCAGTTTGGGCTCTTTGAGAGCTGCTTTTGACATAACAGTAACAGAATGTGATTCAACCAGTTGTGATGATGAACAAGTCTTCTTTTAGATGCTAAAAGTATCAATATCTACTGTATTGTTTTACGTAATACTGTACATAACATGTCTTAATTGTCTGATGGGTCGTCCGGCGAAATAAACAATCAATCAATCAATCAATCTCCACCCCCACCCCACGTACCTCGGTCAAGGACACATTGCCTTCCTCCACTTCGCTGATCACTACCCTCAGCTGACCACTCCATTGGGGCGGTGTGCAGCAGTGGGGGGGCAATGACAACAGGGAGACGTTTGGTGGGGCAGGCTGGGTCAAGCTGACACGAAGAGCGGCCAGCACTAGAACCACCAGGGGGACAGAACCGGTCATGGCGGGTACTTGGTATGGAGCGACGTCACTTCCCGTATCGAGAGCTGATAAGGTGACGTCATGTCGTAGGAAGAAGTGTATAACGTCATCGCTGGAAGTGGGGCGCTGTGTGGGGTCACGTATTAGTTGTGGCGAAATGCGAGAGAAAATAGATTACCAAAGACGAGTGGAGAGAGAATAATATTAGGAGAGACAGGGAAAGACAGAGTAAGTTGTTTGCGAGATGGTAGTTTTGGAGAAATTCAGAGACAGATTGCTAGAGGAATAGGGAGAAATACACAGGTAAGTTGAGTTACAGATGTATATATATTATGTAGACAGGCAAGTGAAGAGAGGTGAACAGTCTGGCTGCAGGTGAAAAAGACACGTGCGGAAGAGATAGCGGACACCTGCCTGCTCTCAGCCAGGCCAGGCTTGCCTAACTCTGCATGTTCTAGCCTTACCCGTCTGCCTGTCTACGAGGACGCCAATGATTTATCGGGCATCAATAGATCTCGTAGGATGATGAGTTCAAGTGCCTATAACTGATTTTCCCCATTGTTGCTGTGTCATTGCACCGAATCTCTTACTCTCGCTCCATTCTCCCCCCCCCAAAAAAAACAAAAAACAAAAACAAAAAAAACCACAAACAAACAAAAACAAAAAACAAACAAACAACAAACAAACAAACAAAAAACACAAAAATACTGACTTTCCTCCCGCCAATCACCTTTGCATGCACATACAAATCTGTAGTCACCCCTGCCTTATCCTTTACATTGCCTCACTGTCCTGTCAGGACAATTTCTTACCAACCTCATCCCCCCGTGGGTTGGAGGTAAGACCCTACTGCGTCTCCTTATGCGATTCGTAAGAGGCGAAAAACTATGGAAACTTCCCTACTGCTCATTTTTTGTGTGGTCAAAGGACTTGAATAGCCTACAAAGGTTGATATGCCATACAAATCCATCCATCCATCCATTACCAGTGTCACTCAAAGTTTCACTAGTCAACAAATACAACTATCTGGGCAGCCTCATCTCTCTGTAGTCAGCCTCGTTATCTTCCCTCTGACATGCCTTATTTCCCGGTTGTCCTTGCTCCCTGGCTGTCCGCACCCACTGCCCCCTGTGGGGTCGGGGTAAGAATTGACCCACTGCCCCCTGTGGGGTTGGGGTAAGAATTGACCCACTGCATCTCCCTATGCGATTCATAAGTGGCGAGTAACTAGGGGCATTGTTACTTGATTTGCGTTTACTCTAAACTGTTCTAGTGATTTTCGTGCTTGATGGCCTTACATAGCCTACAAAGGCTGATAGGCCATAAAACATCATCCATCCATCCTCACACACTTGCCATGCAGTTTTTGCCAGAGTGACTCACGGCCAGAGCTGCTTGATGTCCCCCTCCCCTCCCTCATCAGCTGGAACCCCTGGCCACGGGACTTTCCAGGCCTACTCCAGAGGATCAGCCACCAGGGACAGCCTCAAGCAGCCAAAGAGGCTGTCAGGTGGGGGGTGGGTGGGTATCTGGACAGGGTCAGGTCAACTAAGTTACAGTATCATAAGCTCAGTGGTCAAGTCATTCAGAACCAACCAGGCATTCAGATCACCCTAGAATATCCAGCCAAGGCCTCATGTAACAACAAAGTGGTCACCAAATGCCATATCCAATTGAAGATTTACAGACAACACATCCAAAGTCTACATTTGAGCACTCACATGGCAAACACAAATAATCCACAAGGGGCAACTGGGTCATGGATCCCCTCAGCTGGCTCAACAAGAACTTCCTTTAAAGGAGCACAACTGTGCAGTGAATTCGTCAGACACCCCTTCCTGGCGTGACAGATCCTTCTTCCTCTTTCAGGAATTAATCACATCCACAACAGCGCACTTTATCACCCCCAAGCTGGGTTCAATGGCCAGCATGCCTTGCAATGTCAAACACTGAGTGACATGGCAATAAATGAAACAGACAATATCTGTGGTAGACCTAGAACTGTTTTATTGCATTTTGACATCACATCCTTTTTCACAAGAAATCATTATAATAGCTTCAGTAAAATAATCAGCATGTTTAAACATCAACATGCACAGGGCATTTTTGATATTTACAACATGATATCCATAATTGCCTTCCCTGTCCTAAAATGAACACTTACATTAAAAAAAGACTAGAATTTGAACAAAACAATTTTTAAAAATGTGAAATGTCGACAGCATTTGTAATAAATAGTATCTTTAATTTAAGTTTAAAAATTATGAACACAGTTCCTTGCACAAAATACCATATTTTCCCACTGAATGCAGAACAGTCGTGAAGTTTTCCTTTTGTCTCCTCACATCAGCTGACAACCAAGGTGATGACTAAAAATGTCTGCAGCTCTGCATAAGATGCCTGGGGCCTCTCCGCATTATTCCATGTAGTGGTGGCAGCCTCAGCATCCCAGGCTACTGCAGTATGGGCAGTCTGAGACCTACAGCACTCTGGCCCTACAGGGTAGCACCTTTACCCAACATTGTCTCCCACAATTACCGCAGACATCCAAATCGCTCATGCACTTGTCATGCACAGCTGTTTATCAGGTGCTGTATAATATGGCACTGAACATGTTAAAAGTCTTTTCATATTATGATGTGCAGTTCACTAAACCAGACTACATTTCTATCTGCAAACATTCCCACAACAATTTGGATTTCTGACAGACTGGGAAACTTGTGAAGCTGCACACAAATTGCCCTTGATTCTTAGAGATATTGTTTATCATACTCTGTAAGTAGATTTTGTACTTGGTGACAGACTTGGTCTCCACTGCATATCTACACTATACACAAGGCCTCTTCAATCAGCGAAACACGGCAAATTGTCTCCATTCCTTTTTCTGCTGTCAATGAGCATTCCTTGTTGAGCAGCCCATGGTTGCCTTCTATGACAGTCATCAGCAGTCAGGGATATCAGCCAGAAATGGAGAAGCACAGAGCAAAATAGCTTGAGCCCGAACATGGAACAAACTTTGCCTTTAGTTCCCAATGGTCACAACAACACATGCATGTCCACAGACCACTGCCTCCAGGGCTGTCACACAACAATGTCACTACCAATTACTGGTCTAATAGCACTGTGGTGCTTGTACTTGGATATGCTGCAATCACACTTGTAGTGAGATAACATCTGTTATACTTGGGACAGTCACATTTGTCCATGGGTCACACCATTGTTACACCTACAGAGATCACACCATTGATATACCTAAAGAGATCATACAGAGATGTCATACACCTCTACTGGTCACATGGAATTGTCAGACTATCTTCTAGTCACACAGAATAGCTAGACAGCTTTACTGATCTCATAGCACTGCCACACACCTCCACCTATCACAGCACTGCCACACATCTCTCTACCAATCACAGCACTGCCACACATCTCTACTGGTTATGCAACACTGTCAAGTGTTCACTGGTGACATGACCCTCATCAGATTTCCACTGCCACTCATTCAGGGGTCACGTTGCTGTTCACTGGTCACACAACATAATCTATTCACGGATCATACAGTGCTGTCAAGTGTTTACTGGTCACATGAAATTATCATTTTTTCACCTGATGCTGTTGGTTATTCACTGGTCACACCAAACTGTCAGATATTCACTCATAGCATGACACTGTCACACCTTCCCTGGTCACACCACACTGTCCAATTATCACCCGTCACATTATCTCATCTCTTCTGTTTACAGACACTCAATTGCAATGGAAGCAGGTCTTCACGGTCCCTGTGAATGAAAAAAGATCTTCAAAGTTGCTGTGATTATAGGCAGATCGTCACATTCCCCATGAATGAAGGCAGATCTTCACAGTCATTGTGAATGGAGTCAGATCTTCACAGTCACCATGAATTTAGCCAGATCTTTACAGTTACTGTGAATGGAGGCAGATCTTTAGTCACTGTGAATGGAGGCAGATCTTCGCAGTGGCTGTGAAAAATGGTGGGCGTTCACAGTCACTGTGAATGGAGGCAGATCTTCACAATCATTGTGAATGGAGGCAGATCTTCACACTTGCTGTGAAAAATGGTGGGCCTTCAGTGTCACTGTGAATAATGGCTGATCTTCACTCAGCGAGACTGAAGGCGGGAGAAATGGGAGGCCTGGGGAAAGAACGAAGGCTTCAGGGTTTCCAGCATGTGCATGAACTCCACCACCATGGACGTCCATCCGGTCTGATGGCTGCAGAGACAGGGAACAGTCATCAGCATCTTGAATTTTAGTGTGCAGTGTGTAGTATGCTGTGCACAGTGTGCAATGTGTAGTATGCTATGTATATAGTGGTCACCATGTGTAATATGTTGTGCATATAGTGTGCAGTGTGTAAAGTGCAGCATACTGTGTGTATAGTGCGCAGTAAACTATGTGTATAGTGTGCAGTGTGCTGTGTTTACATGTATAGTGTGCAGCATGTAGTAAGCCGTGTGTATACGGTGTGTAGTGTGTAGTATACTGTGTGTGTAGTGTAAAATGTGTAGTGTGCAGTATGTGTAGTGTGCAGCATGCTGTGCGAATAGTGCGCAATATGTAGTACACTGTGTGTACAATGTGCAATAATTATGCTGTTTGTATAGTGTACAGTGTATAGATAGTGTGCAGTGTGTAGTATACTGTGTGTACAATGTGCAATAGTTATGCTGTTTGTATAGTGTACAGTGTATAGATAGTGTGCAGTGTGTAGTATGCTGTGTGTACAATGTGCAATAATTATGCTGTTTGTATAGTGTACAGTGTATAGATAGTGTGCAGTGTGTAGTATGCTGTGTGTGTAGTGTAAAATGTGTAGTGTGCAGTGTGTAGTATGCTGTGTGTAGTATGCTGTGTGTAGTATGCTGTGAGCGGATGCTGCACTGGATTGGACTCTGTGAGGACATTGCTTGCTCTGGCTAGAACCAAAGATGCAGATGACAGGAGCAGACAAAATGGCCAGTCTGCCCCAATGTTGCTATGGAAAGATGAGCCTTGTCATTCCAGGGAGGTATGATTCATGCATGTATAACACATATGTCACACACTGACATAACTTGGACACATTACACAGAATGAATAAATGCATGAATGAATGAATGAATGAATATATGAATGAATGAATGAGGCGTAACAGCTTATCAGCCTGAAAAGGCTATAAAAGGCCAACAAAAGGTAATAACAAGAAGGGCAAAGCCCATACGACTCACATGATTGACCTTGACCTTTATATGACCTTGACCTTCAGGTGACCTTCAAGGTCAAGGTCAAACAACTAAACCTACCAATGACATCATACACAAAGAAATGCTTTACACATTTTTCCTACCAAAATACATGTGACCTTGACCCAAGGTCAAGGTCATCCGAGGTCATGCAACACAAAGCTGTTAATTCAAGGCATAGGAAGCACAATGGTGCTTATTGGCACTTTCTACCATGAGATATAGTCACTTTTAGTGGTTCACTACCCCATTTTGGTCACGTTTCATAAGGGTCAAAGTGACCTTGACCTTGATGATATGTGACCAAATGTGTCTCATGATGAAAGTATAACATGTGCCCCACATAATTATTAAGTTTGAAACAGTTATCTTCCATAGTTCAGGGTCAAGGTCACTTCAAAATATGTATACAATCCAACTTTGAAGAACTCCTGTGACCTTGACCTTGAAGCAAGGTCAACCAAACTGGTATCAAAAGATAGGGCTTGCTTTGACCTATATACCACTTGTAGCTAAGGTTGCCATTCTCAATAACGTGGGAGAAAATTGGGAAAATGTGAAAAATGACTGTTTTTGAGACCACATTTATGGCTCCTGTGACCTTGACCTTGAAGCAAGGTCAAGTCACTATGTATGTTTTTTGAGGCCTTGTCATCATACACCATCATGCCACATTTGGTGTTGATAGACTTAATAGTCTCCGAGAAAAATCCAACGTTTAAGTTTTTTACGGACGCCCGGATGGACGGACGCCCGGACGGACGCCCGGACGGACGGACGACACGGCTCAGTACATAGACTCACTTTTGCTTCGCATGTGAGTCAAAAACCCCTTCCAAAGGGTTTCAAAAGTTCAAGTTAAAATTCTTCAACAGCAAGATAAAAGCACAAACTGAACAGAAGTAGTTATTAAAGTATACTTCAAACTTGAGCATATAGGCCTAAACTCACAGGCAGAGGATGTTTTTAAAAATTATCACATCACATGGCAGATTTGACATGAAAATTCTGTCGTGCATAAGAAATGTCATGTATACAGTTGATTACTCTGAACATAAATAAAAATATCTCTTTTGATAAACATGCTTTTTAAATAGTGCTCATTGGCCAGGGTGGGTTAGCATGCAATTTGCTGCTTACCTTCCAATTTTTTCATATCTCCCTCCATTCATCCACCCACCCACCCCAAATACACACGTATAGTAAAAAAAGTTTTGGGTCAGCAGGAAAAAAAAGTGTCAATTGGGTTACTGTAACCACAACTATGTTATTTGTTGCTGCCTTACTGCATTGTAGTGACAGGCGAGTCAAAGTGATGCAAGGTAGTGTGGCCTAAAATGACAGGCAGAAATGCAGGGCCTGCTGTTTCCATCACATCTCTTGCATCTCTTGGCACCGCCTTCAGCACCTTTGCCAGGGTCAGAGCTCTTTGACCATTCCTTTGGAGACTAACTGTCCACTGACCTGGCACCACAGCCTTGACCTGTGTCTCCATGGAAATACTCGTGGAAGAGGACGAGGTCATGCCAGACTTGCTTCTGGGCAAACTGTCCTGTGAGGCCTGCAAGCAGTAAACAGTCCATAGGTTCCAACTGTCCATACAGCTCTCTGTCCTCAAGCCTCCAACACTGACACTGACACCCTGTGAGGCCTGCAAGCAGTAAACAGTCCATAGGTTCCACAACTCTCTGTCCTCAAGCCTCCAACATTGACACTGACACCTGCCAACATCATCTTCAGCTTTGTACTCATTCTGAACACAGAGATGTAATACTATCTCTGACACAGGTTGGTCACGTGACTTCGAATCCACATTCCAATGATTCTACCAATCAAAATTCAACATGATCAGAAGACCATTGAGAGTAAAAAGAGGCGATTCTATTTCACTCCAATTATTTATCCCGATAGATAAACACAAATTTAGTGTTCTAATAAAACTAATCTATGAGATTTTCAGGAAATCATTTGAGAACTACTTTTAGCGCGAACGTGTCTATAAGGTTGTAAGCTGCCTTGAGCACGTGCGATTGTGTATATACAGTAGTCGCCGCTTATTAAAAACACATTGGGACCGAACAAAAGTGTTTTTAATAAGCGGCGTTTTTATTAACCGGCACTTCCCGCTTCACCAAGCCGTTGCGTTTCTTCCACCTGTTAAACCACCCATTTGTAGCTTTGAATTCGGAGCGACCAAGCTGGGAAGCAATCTGTTCCGCCTTCTGACACAGGATTGGGCCGTTTACAGGTGTGTTGCGCGCTTGGATAGAGTCGAACCACCGCTTTAAGCCATCTTCTGTCTCTTTATCCTTCCCGCAGCGCCGACGCTTCCTTTGGCCTTGACTGGAGCCCTCTGCGATATCAGCCCTAAGTTCATCTTCTTTTTTCAGTGTCTGGCACAGAAATGATGCCGACACACCCAAAATGTCAGCACCCTCCCTCAAACTTTTAGAATTTAGCTCTCGGTAGCGATCAAGCAAGTCCACTTTGTCTTTGGGTGTCATTTCTGTTCTTTTTCTTTTCTTTGGAGCTGAAGTTAAAGCCATTTTCTGATTCACTGCTTATCCAGCGAGACTAGACAGTGTTGAATTGACATCTGACGGTTTGCTGACAAGGTACGTGTAATCACTGTTCACACAAACGCTGAAGCGTCTTTAGTTGTCATCTAACGGTTTGCTGACAAGAATTCACAACCAGAGATCGACTCTGACCCTCCGAACTCGCTCAATGAAGTATAAATATTGCTGTTGTATTCAAAGTCCTTATAATTAGTAGAGTTCACAATATTACACTCTTGTGATTCGAATTTTACCGCACACAAGTTTTACTTTCATGGGAAATCGATGTTTAGAAAATGAACTGACGGAAAAATGGCTGCCAGTATGGAGTGTATCACAACAAGCGGAGGAATACACTCACAATGTGACATGGCATTCAGCGTGGCTGTTCAGAACGGTGGTATGCATGTTATGGAAGAATTTAGGCTATCACGTGACCAACCTGTTGCTGAGACTATATTCACTAGTCTCAGCCACGCTGAATGCTTTGTACTCACACCTCAGCAGTGTCTGTGACAGTGCAAATTCTTAGAGAGCTTTATCTATGTCTGCAATGTTGTCATTATTTTCACACTTTTAGCAGTGTGCAACACTGTCACCTAGCTTGTATCTCCAGCTGTAAAATGTAATTTTCCTCACACCTCTGACTCTTTGTAACACTTTCCTTGAACATCCACCTTTAACAGTCTCCTCTCACCTCTCGTTGTTGTGAGTAACTCTGTCACTTCCTCACAGCTCTAGCTGTAACACTGTCATTCTTCTCACAGTTCTAGCTGTGACACTGTCACTCCTCTCACAGCTCTAGCTGTAACAGTCACTCCTCTCTAAACTCTAGCCATAACACTATCACTCTCCTCACAGCTCTAGCTGTAACACTGTCATTTTTCTTACAGCTCTAGCTGTAACACTGTCACTCTTCTCACATCTCTAGCCATAACACAATCTCTTTCCTCACACCTCTAGCCGTAACACCATCTCTTTCCTCACACCTCTAGCTGTAACACCATCTCTTTCCTCACACCTCTAGCTGTAATACCATCTCTTTCCTCACACCTCTAGCTGTAACACCATCTCTTTCCTCACACCTCTAGCTGTAATACCATCTCTTTCCTCACACCTCTAGCTGTAACACCATCTCTTTCCTCACACCTCTAGCCGTAACACCATCTCTTTCCTCACACCTCTAGCTGTAACACCATCTCTTTCCTCACACCTCTAGCTGTAATACCATCTCTTTCCTCACACCTCTAGCTGTAACACCATCTCTTTCCTCACACCTCTAGCTGTAATACCATCTCTTTCCTCACACCTCTAGCTGTAACACCATCTCTTTCCTCACACCTCTAGCCGTAACACCATCTCTTTCCTCACACCTCTAGCTGTAACACCATCTCTTTCCTCACACCTCTAGCCGTAACACCATCTCTTTCCTCACACCTCTAGCTGTAACACCATCTCTTTCCTCACACCTCTAGCCGTAACACCATCTCTTTCCTCACACCTCTAGCTGTAACACCATCTCTTTCCTCACACCTCTAGCTGTAACACCATCTCTTTCCTCACACCTCTAGCCATAACACCATCTCTTTCCTCACACCTCTAGCTGTAACACCATCTCTTTCCTCACACCTCTAGCTGTAATACCATCTCTTTCCTCACACCTCTAGCTGTAACACCATCTCTTTCCTCACACCTCTAGCTGTAACACCATCTCTTTCCTCACACCTCTAGCTGTAACACCATCTCTTTCCTCACACCTCTAGTGGTAATACTATCTCTTTCCTCACACCTCTAGCTGTAACACCATCTCTTTCCTCACACCTCTAGCTGTAACACCATCTCTTTCCTCACACCTCTAGCTGTAACACTGTTGTCCCTTTCCTACCAAACAGTGTCCCCTTCCTACTAAACACTGTCCCCTTCCTACTAAACAGTGGCCCCTTCCTACCAAACACTGTCCCCTTCCTATCAAACAGTGTCCCCTTCCTACCAAACACTGTCCCCTTCCTACCAAACACTGGTCTGTGTCCGCTCTTGTCATGGAGGAAGATGTTGATGATCCTCTGACAGAGGTGGGCGGCAATGTCGGCCAAGTTCAGCTTTTGAGTGCTGCCTGTGGGGAAGAAGAGCTGCGGCCTGACGTCGGGAGGCAGCAGCTGGTACACCGCCAGACTCTCCACAAACAGGAAGTTCACTGCAACAGTCAGCACCTCATGGTGAACACATGTGTTTCCTGTGACACCTGTACTAAATGAAATGCCTTGGACTTCATTTAGTATGTAGGAAGGATGTCTGTTTTTGCCCTGTGGTATTTTTCTGTACAGATGGGGTGTGTAGAGAGAGAGAGAGAGAGAGAGAGAGAGAGAGAGAGAGAGAGAGAGAGAGAGAGAGAGAGAGAGAGGGAGGGAGGGAGGGAGGGAGGGAGGGAGGGAGGGAGGGAGGGGGGGGGGGGAGGGAGGGAGGGGGAGTGACAGACAGATAGACAGACAGACAGACAGACAGGCAGGCAGACAGACAGACAGACAGACAGACCAGACGGACAGACAGACGGACAGACAGACAGACAGACAGACAGAAAAAGAAAGAGAGGGTGGAGAAGGGGTTGAAGTGGAGGGGGTTGAAGGGGGTGGGAGTAGAAGCATAAAAGTAGTGCACATACTTACTGGGAAGCCAGATGGGGCCCCTCCAGTTGCTGTTCCCTCCAAACATGTCCGAGTCTGATTCTCCAGGCACATAGTGCATCTTGTACTCTGTTCCTGCCAGGGTCACTGTGTAGGGAGTCGCCTCATACTCCTGCAATAGTACACAAATATGCAGGCATACTGTTAGCAATGCACTGATGTCTACAGAGGAGAGAGAGAGTATCAATATCTCTATGAAGAAAAATGAGCTTTGAATTCCACAAAGAGCAAAGAACCTTACCTCTACAAAGATAACATATCCCTGACTTCTGCAAAGAAAAGAGAACTCTTCAGAGGGAGGGATTCCTGATCATGTCAAACAGGGAAATGCTTGGGAACTTCAATTGAGCCATTAGGAAGAGTAGGAAGCCCAAGTCCTACAACACAGGAGTAAACTCTGCTTTCTAAGTTCTACAGTGATTGAGGCAGGGAAGCGGTTCTACAGTGATTGAGGCAGGGAAGCGGTTCTACAGTGATTGAGGCAGGGAATAAGTTCTACAGTGATTGAGGCAGGGAATAAGTTCTACAGTGATTGAGGCAGGGAAGAGGTTCTACAGTGATTGAGGCAGGGAATAAGTTCTACAGTGATTGAGGCAGGGAAGCGGTTCTACAGTGATTGAGGCAGGGAATAAGTTCTACAGTGATTGAGGCAGGGAAGAGGTTCTACAGTGCTTGAGGCAGGGAATAAGTTCTACAGTGATTGAGGCAGGGAATAAGTTCTACAGTGATTGAGGCAGGGAAGAGGTTCTACAGTGATTGAGGCAGGGAATAAGTTCTACAGTGATTGAGGCAGGGAAGCGGTTCTACAGTGATTGAGGCAGGGAATAAGTTCTACAGTGATTGAGGCAGGGAAGAGGTTCTACAGTGCTTGAGGCAGGGAAGAGGTTCACACCTTGGAGAGGGACCGGATGCCAAAGGTGGAGAGCAGCTGATTCTCATCAAAGACCCTCTGCAGGATGCTGCCCAGTCTGTTGATGGGCGTCAGGCTGACCAGGAACCGGCGGTCCTCTATCTTGACAAACTGCAAAGACACAGAGCAGTACAGGAAAGTAAGAAACACTCTGCAGCTTTCATACTGAGTCTGAACAAAGAGAGGACTCTTGTGTATGCACTGGTGCTGGGCAGGGCAAGAGCCGTACAAGAGATGAGGGAACACAGCACCACACCAACCACACACCGTTACTGATGTGCACTGCCTGCAACACTCTGACATTCAATGTAACATGCTCTGAAAAGTCTTTGCAGCAACAAAATCGGATCTCAATTTATATCACTAAACTGAGTAGCTGTACATAGTCAACTGCCTCATTTTGTTGTGTGGATATCAAGTGAACCAGGGAAACACTCTCAGCTGTAAATCAATCTTCTTATCTCACATGTCTCTGCCTGCCTTTGTGCCTGCCTTTCTGTGGTCTCTGATCTTCTGTATGTCTCTCCTACCATCTCTCTGTTTGGTTGTATTCTATCAAACTTTGTGTCTGTCTCTGTGTATCTACCTGAGCCTCCCTCGGTGTCTGCATTTGTCTCTGGTCTCTATGTCAGGCTTTGTATCTGTCTCCATCTGTCACAGTGTCTACCTGTAACGTCTGCCTCTTAGTCCTGCCCCTTATAGAGCTCCTTGACCACTTGCTTGACACTTACATTCCTGGGCATGGAGTTGGCCAGGCGGTCCAGGGCAGAGAAGAGTGGGGTGGCCAAAGTGTCCTGGGGCACATGGAACGTGGTGCAGGCCAGCAGAGGACAGAGGGCCACCCAGGACAGGACCTCCATGGCAGTTCTGGT
>JAWQFJ010015977.1:40000-50000 GCA_034096865.1 Theodoxus fluviatilis
CAGGTGTGGGGGAGAGCCGAAACAGGGGGAGAGCCTGCCAGATGGGAGAGCCTGCCACACTGGAGGATGCCTGCCGCTACAGAGGGATATTTGGGCCTGCCACAGTTTGGGGGAGAGCCTTGTCGCATACATTGGGGGGAGAGCCTGCCACACGGGAGAGCCTGCCACATGCTGGTGGGAAGCCGTGCGCACACTGGCAGAAGCCTGCCACAGGGGAGAGCCTAGCCACGGAGGGAGTAGCCTGCGCACACATGGGGGAGTCCTGCCACACACGGGAGCAGGCCTGCCCAACTGGAGGGAGAGCCTGACCACAACGGGGGATGCCGTGCATCACTAGTGGGGTAGCGGCTCCTGGTGACCACAGGGCTAGCTCGCGCCAGCCTGCCCCGTGCCACGAGGGCGAGCCTCGCCCACACGGGGGAGCCGTGCCAGCAGCTGGAAAGCCTGCCACAGGGTGGGGAGCAGGCCTGTGCCACATGGGGGAGCCTGTCGCATCACATGGGGGCAGCCTGCCACCATGGGGGAGCCATGGCCACATGGAGAGCCGCCGCACGGGAGGAGGGAGCCTAGCCATACAAGTGGAGGGAGAACCTGCCACAGGTTGGGGGGTGGAGAGCCCTGCCACTGATGGGTGTAGCCTTGTCCGGACAGGGGGTAGCTTCCACCATGGGGTGGGCAGCCGCCCACAGAAGGGGGAGCCTGCCCACACGTTCTTTTAGGGAGCCTGCCACATGGGGGAGCCTGCCACATGGTGAGAGCTTGCCACAAGGGAGAGCCTGCCACACGGGAGAGCCTGCCACACGGGAGAGCCTGCCACACGGGAGAGCCTGCCACAAGGGAGAGCCTGCCACAAGGGAGAGCCTGCTACAAGGGAGAGCCTGCCACATGGGGGGAGAGCCTGCCACATGGGGGGGAGAGCCTGCCACATGGGAGAGCCTGCCACACGGGAGAGCCTGCCACAAGGGAGAGCCTGCCACAAGGGAGAGCCTGCTACAAGGGAGAGCCTGCCACATGGGGGAGCCTGCCACAAGGGAGAGCCTGCCACATGGGGGAGCCTGCCACACGGGGGAGCCTGCCACAAGGGAGAGCCTGCCACAAGGGGAGAGCCTGCCACACGGGGGAGCCTGCAACAAGGGAGAGCCTGCCACACGGGGGAGCCTGCCACAAGGGGGGGAGAGCCTGCCACATGGGGGAGCCTGCCACATGGGGGAGCCTGCCACATGGGGGAGCCTGCCACATGGGGGAGCCTGCCACAAGGGAGAGCCTGCCACATGGGGGGGAGAGCCTGCCACTTGGGGGGGAGAGCCTGCCACACGGGGAGCCTGCCACAGGGGGGGGGAGAGCCTGCCACAAGGGAGAGCCTGCCACAAGGGAGAGCCTGCCACTAGGGAGAGCCTGCCACAAGGGAGAGCCTGCCACAAGGGAGAGCCTGCCACACGGGGGAGCCTGCCACAAGGGAGAGCCTGCCACAAGGGAGAGCCTGCCACAAGGGGGAGCCTGCCACAAGGGAGAGCCTGCCACATGGGGGAGCCTGCCACACGGGGGGGGGGGGGGGGGGGGGGCGCTGCCACAAGGGAGAGCCTGCCACATGGGAGAGCCTGCCACAAGGGAGAGCCTGCCACAAGGGAGAGCCTGCCACAAGGGAGAGCCTGCCACAAGGGAGAGCCTGCCACATGGGGGAGCCTGCCACACGGGGGAGCCTGCCACACGGAGGAGCCTGCCACAAGGGAGAGCCTGCCACATGGGGGAGCCTGCCACACGGGGGGGGAGAGCCAGCCACAAGGGAGAGCCTGCCACAAGGGAGAGCCTGCCACATGGGGGAGCCTGCCACACGGGGGGGCGGGGGGGGGGGGGCGTGGGTGGGAGCCAGCCACAGGGAGAGCCTGCCACACGGGGGAGCCTGCCACAAGGGAGAGGCTGTCACAAGGGAGAGGCTGTCACAAGGGAGAGGCTGTCACAAGGGAGAGCCTGCCCCACGGGGGAGCCTGCCCCACGGGGGAGCCTGCCACACGGGGGGGGGGGGGGGGAGAGCCTGCCACAAGGGAGAGCCTGCCACAAGGGAGAGCCTGCCACACGGGGGAGCCTGCCACACGGGGGAGCCTGCCACAAGGGAGAGCCTGCCACATGGGGGGGAGAGCCTGCCACATGGGGGGGGAGAGCCTGCCACATGGGGGGGAGAGCCTGCCACATGGGGGGGAGAGCCTGCCACACGGGGAGCCTGCCACACAGGGAAGCCTGCCACAAGGGAGAGGCTGTCACAAGGGAGAGGCTGTCACAAGGGAGAGCCTGCCACATGGGGGGGAGAGCCTGCCACATGGGGGGGAGAGCCCGCCACACAGGGGAGCCTGCCACATGGGGGGGGGGGGGAGAGCCAGCCACAAGGGAGAGCCTGCCACTCGGGGGAGCCTGCCACATGAGGGAGCCTGCCACATGGGGGGGGGGGGGGGGGGAGAGGAGAGCCTGCCACAGGGAGAGCCTGCCACACGGGAGAGGGGGAAAAGCCAGACTCACCAGGAGAAGTTGCCCAGAAGCTTCTTGAAGCAGGTCTTGAGGAAGCCGAAGTCCTTGTCCTCCTTGTGCGAGGCCATGTAGTGGACTCGCAGGCAAGCCCAGGCATGCAGAGGGGGATTGGGGTCATCGAAGTCAAACTCGCAGGAAGGCAGCTGCAGACAACACAACAGCAACACAATGGGGCATGAGAGAGAGAGAGAGAACGAACGAACGAACTTTATTTTACAAGGGTAGTGAATTAGGCAGTATTGCCTTTCTTACATTCAGCCCTTGAGAGAGAGAGAGAGAGAGAGAGAGAGAGAGAGAGAGAGAGAGAGAGAGAGAGAGAGAGAGAGAGAGAGAGAGAGAGATGATTGGTGGTGGCGGGTATAAGGCAGGGGAAGAAAGGACAGATACAGGAAAAGAGAGTGACAGAAACAGAAACAAAGATAAAGAAATAGGAAGACAAAGATTCAGACACAGAGATATCAGAGTAACAGAAAGAGAAAGAAACAGAATGAAAGACAGTTACAGAACAAACAAGCAACAAGAAGGGCAAAGCCCATACGACTCACATGCTTGACCTTGACCTTTACATGACCTTGACCTTCAGGTGACCCTCAAGGTCAAGGTCAAACAAACTACACCTAGCAATGACATCATACATTAAGAACTGCTTTACACATTTTCCTACCAAAATACATGTGACCTTAACCCAAGGTGAAGGTCATCCAAGGTCATGCAACACAAAGCTGTTAATTCAAGACATAGGAAGCACAATGGTGCTTATTGGCACTTTATACCATGAGATATAGTCACTTTTAGTGGTTCACTACCAGATTTTGGTCACATTTCATAAGGGTCAAAGTGACCTTGACGATATGTGACCAAATGTGTCTCATGATGAAAATATAACATGTGCCCCACATAATTATAAGTTTGAAACAGTTATCTTTCATAGTTCAGGGTCAAGGTCACTTCAAAATATGCATACAATCCAACTTTGAAGAGCTCCTGTGACCTTGACCTTGAAGCAAGGTCAAGTCTCTATGTATGTTTTTGTACGGCTTGTCATCCTACACCATCATGAAAAATTGGGTGTTGATAGACTTAATAGTCTCCGAGAAAAATCCAACATTTTAAAGTGTTTTTTTACGGATGACAGGACGCCTGGACGCCCGGACAGACGCCCGGACGGGTGACCTAGTATGAAAGTATAACATGTGTACTACAATGTTATGAAGTTTGGAAGAGTTATCTTCCATAGTTCAGGGTCAAGGTCACTTCAAAATATGTATACAATCCAACTTTAAAGAGCTCCTGTGACCTTGACCTTGGAGCAAGGTCAATCAAACTGGTATCAAAAGATAGGGATTACTTTGCCCTATACACCGTCTTTAGGTCAGGTATCCAATCTCAAAAACTTCTGAGAAAATTGGGAAAATGTGAAAAATGGCTGTTTTTTAGACAACATTTATGGCCCCTGCGACCTTGACCTTGAAGCAAGGTCAAGTCACAATGTATGTTTTTGGACGCCTTGTCATCATACACCATCATGCCACATTGGGTGTTGATAGACTTAATAGTCTCCGAGAAAAATCCTACGTTAAAGTTTTTCATGGACGAAGGACGAAACGGGCGAGTACATAGACTCACTTTTGCTTCGCATGTGAGTCAAAAACAATATATTTTAGGAACCTCCACCCATCACAATATGACAAAAATGAGGCTGATAGTGATGTCGTCTGTGGAGAGCTTGGCCAGAGGGTGGTGCAGGATCCTGAACTTAACACGCATCATCAGCTCCTTTGTATCCTGCATACTGGCTTCTGTGAACTGAGGAACTTAGCGAGGGCCTGTCAATTGATGAACTCAGCAATGGCAAAATCTTCTGCATCAGCAACAATACTGACCAGGCTGGACTACTGCAATGCTCCTCTTGCTGGAGCATCCCAATACCTTTTAAAGAGATTGCGGACTCTTCAGGCTGTGATGACCTGGATGGTTTAAAACGAACAAACAAAACCAAAAACAAGAAGGGCAAAGCCCATACGACTCACATACTTGACCTTGACCTTTACATGACCTTGACCTTTACATGACCTTGACCTTCAATTGTCCTTCAAGGTCAAGGTCAAACAACTAAACCTACCAATGACATCATACACTAAGAATTGCTTTACACATTTTTCCTACCAAAATACATGTGACCTTGACCCAAGGTCAAGGTCATCCAAGGTCATGCAACACAAAGCTGTTAATTCAAGACATAGGAAGCACAATGGTACTTATTGGCACTTTCTACCATGAGATATGGTCACTTTTAGTGGTTCACTACCCCATTTTGGTCACATTTCATAAGGGTCAAAGTGACCTTGACCTTGATCACATGTGACCAAATGTGTCTCATGATGAAAGTATAACATGTGTACTACAATGTTATGAAGTTTGGAAGAGTTATCTTCCATAGTTCAGGGTCAAGGTCACTTCACAATATGTATACAACCCAACTTTAAAGAGTTCCTGTGACCTTGACCTTGAAGCAAGGTCAATCAAACTGGTATCAAAAGATAGGGATTACTTTGCCCTATACACCATATATAGGTCAGGTATCCAATCTCAAAAACTTCAGAGAAAATTGGGAAAATGTGAAAAATGTCTGTTTTTTAGACAACATTTATGGCCCCTGCGACCTTGACCTTGAAGCAAGGTCAAGTCACTGTGTATGTTTTTGGACACGTTGTCATCATACACCATCATGCCAAATTGGGTGTTGATAGACTTAATAGTCTCTGAGAAAAATCAAACGTTAAAGTTTTTCACGGACGCCCGGACGGACGACACGGGTGAGTACATAGACTCACTTTTGCTTCGCATGTGAGTCAAAAACAAAGGACTACATCACTCAGATCCTCAAGGCTCTTCACTGACTTCCAGTCTCAGAGAGAGGGAGATTCAAGCTGGGTGTTTTCATTCAAGTTTGTTTCTATTCTGCTGCTCCTTCCTCTCTCATCTAGATATCATCCCTGAGTAAAAACCCAGCAGAACCCTATGCTCCGTCACACTGTCCCTTCTGAGGCCACTCGCACCAGGCAAAAGGTCCTATGGACTCGGGGCCTCTTCATCAGTTAGCCTGGCTGTGTGAAACTCTCTTCCTGGTTCCCTGAGCAAGTGCTTTTCTCAAAGTAACTTCAGAAGACAACTGAAGACACACATATTTGAAAATGCATTATAGAAATGCTTAATCTGTGTGCTGCAAATGATCGTTTTAGAGATAGCCTAAAGCAAGAAGTGCTGCTGCTGCTGCTGCTGCTGAAGTTGAAGAAGGCTAAAAGAAAGCCTTGTTACCACAACACACACACATATGCATACACACACACATATGCATACACACACACACACGCAGAAACATACACATGCACACACACATACATACACACACATACACACACATACAGTCACACCCCCCCCCCCCCCACACACACACACACATATGCACACA
Source organism: Theodoxus fluviatilis (assembly GCA_034096865.1). Taxonomy (NCBI): domain Eukaryota; kingdom Metazoa; phylum Mollusca; class Gastropoda; order Cycloneritida; family Neritidae; genus Theodoxus; species Theodoxus fluviatilis. Next base: position 45,993 of record JAWQFJ010015977.1, read on the forward strand.
CACACACACACACACACACACACACACATGCACACACATGCAAACACACACACACACACATACAAACACACATAAACACACACACACACACACACGCACACACACCCACACACGCACGCACACATACACACACAAACACCCACACAAACACACACCTACCTTGCCCTCAGGGTGAAGGTAGCCATCAGACAGGAAGAGCAGACACTGGTGTTTGGCGAAGTCGATGTCCAGTCTGGCCATGTTGTAGATGTGAAAGGCCAAGTCCCATGGTGCGTACTGCAGTAAACCATTAATGATTTGATAGTTACTGTGACTTACATAAGGCATTAATGAACAGTACAGGATCACTGTTTGAATGAATGAATGAATGAATGTGTTAATGATGAAAGAAAGGAGATTTACAGCCTATCAGCCTTTGTTGGCTATGTAAAGGCCTCCTCACATGTGGCCGGACACATTTCTGGCAACTATGGCTGAAATGGTCGTTTTCATCCACATTCGGCGACACTGTACCTGAAGTACTCTGTCGCCGGGGACAGAGTACCCCAGTTTGAAATCTCGTCCTCACAGTCACATGACATACCAATGACCTTGTGATATATTGCGACATGTTCTTCACTCGGGGAGTTATGTTAGTTAAGATCCGACCGCGTTAATGTATCTGCGTTTTGTGACAAACGTCTTGCTTGGTGGTACTGTACTCCATGCACCTTAACGGTCAGCGTGATTCGGGTGTAATCTTAAGCTAAATGACGTTCCAAATGTTTCCGACTTTGACCATTTCAGCAGCGCCAATAAACGTCGTTTAGCTTAAGATTACACCCGAACATGTGGACCGTTAAGGTGCATGGAGTACAGTATCGCCGAGCAAGACGTTTGTCACAAAACGCCATTTTGAAACTTTTAGAACCTGCCGGTTGTTGTCAGTCTCATTCTCGTTCAAATGCCGAGATTTCAAACTGGGGTACTCTGTCCTTGGAGACAGAGAACCTCGGGTACAGTGTTGCCGAATTTGGATGACAACGACCATTTCAGCGCAACTATGCCGTTTCCATAGGAAATATTGTGCTTGCATGTCCCAAGAGCAGTGTTTTGTCGAGTTGCTACCCAATAGGAATGCATGCTCTTTTCTCATGTCCCTCAGACACTTTCTTTAACCGCCAATCAGATGGGTTCCTGCTTGTGACAAAGCGGTAGAGATGTGACCAGCCAGATGTCCTAATTGCGGCCCAGCTTCACTCAATTTGAAATGTATGTGGCTTCTGCTACTTCATCTGTCAGATGTAGGATGTCCTGATGCTTAAATACAAATTTCTTGTACAGTTCTACATCACTGTATCTTTTTAATGTTAGCAGTCTAATGTAGAGTATGGAATCTGTTTGAGACAAGACAAAGAAACTACTGCAGCAGAGCATTAATGACTGAACAGCATTAATGAACAGTGTGGGACCACTGAGAAACTACTGCAGCAGAGCATTAATGACTGAACAGCATTAATGAACAGTGTGGGACCACTGAGAAACTACTGCAGCAGAGCATTAATGACTGAACAGCATTAATGAACAGTGTGGGACCACTGAGAAACTACTGCAGCAGAGCATTAATGACTGAACAGCATTAATGAACAGTGTGGGACCACTGAGAAATGACTGCAGCATAACACAGCCATGGAGCAGGCAAAGCCAGCTCAGACTGGATCGAAGGGCTGCTGTGACTGATAACAGTAGAGGATCACAACATGAGGGAATGATGAAAAATTACTGCAGCACAGCACTCTATTACAATGAATGGGTACTGCATCAGCTCAGAGTGAATACAACTGATCAAACTATCTCTTTGACAGAATCAGGGCACTGATGAACAGCAGTGGGTCACAATGTGACAATTTAAAGAGGAACTGCTCCGGGAAAACACTGTCATATATAGAGGCAACATGAAGCACAATCGACAGAGGAGGTCCTTAGGCTGACATAGGGTATTGTCAATCAGAATTGGATCACTGTGTGAAACAAAAGAAAAATTATGAAAAACAGCACAGTCATGCATGGAGACAACATCAGCTCAGAGTTAAAAACTATTGACTGAATAGATACTGAGATTCAGTGCATAGTATAAAAAAACAACTACAGGATCACAATGTAAGAAAATAAAGTGAGATTGTCTGCTTTTAAAAAAAAGAACGCAAGAGCAGCTCTACAACCATGACCAGAAAAATGCTCATTTCTTATTTATTACTGCAGGTTTTCCAACTGTTGGTTCAAACACATAAAATGTGTATGGCATTGTGCCTTACTAACCACAGTGCTACAGATTAAAATCCTGCAGGAAGCACAGCTCTATTGACAATTCAACACTACACAGAATGCAGCTGAGCAAAGACAGTTACTGTAAAGTATATTGTGCCACACAGTTCCAGGCACAGAATGAAACACTTCACTGCACAAAGCACAGCACTATCCCGTAGCACACTGTGCTGAGTGTTGGTACTCACCCAGGGGAATTCCCATTTGTCAGGCATGAGGATGATGTTGCTGTTGTCCAGGTGTAGCCATGACTCCAGCAGTCGGGACTGTGGGATGTCTTTAATCTTCTTTGTCAGCTCTAGAAAACATGGACACTACACTTGAAAATGCGGACACACCACTTTGATTTCCATTGTCAGCTCTGAAAAACACGGACACTACACTTAGATTTCCATTGTCAGCTCTGGAAAACACGGACACTACACTTTGATTTCCATTGTCAATTCTGGGAAAACTTGAATGCTACACTTAGATTTCCATTGTCAGCTCTGGAAAACATGAATGCTACACTTAGATTTCCATTGTCAGCTCTGGAAAACACGGACACTACACTTAGATTTCCATTGTCAGCTCTGGAAAACACGGACACTACACTTAGATTTCCATTGTCAGGTCTGGAAAACACGGACACTACACTTAGATTTCCATTGTCAGCTCTAGAAAACATGGACACTACACTTAGATTTCCATTGTCAATTCTGGAAAACACGGACACTACACTTAGACTTCCATTGTCAATTCTGGGAAAACTTGAATGCTACACTTAGATTTCCATTGTCAGCTCTGGAAAACACGGACACTACACTTAGATTTCCATTGTCAGCTCTGGAAAACACGGACACTACACTTAGACTTCCATTGTCAGCTCTAGAAAACATGGACACTCCACTTAGATTTCCATTGTCAGCTCTAGAAAACATGGACACTCCACTTAGATTTCCATTGTCAGCTCTAGAAAACATGGACACTCCACTTAGATTTCCATTGTCAGCTCTAGAAAACATGGACACTCCACTTTGATTTCCATTGTCAGCTCTGGACAAGAAGGGCAAAGCCCATACCACTCACATGCTTGACCTTGACCTTTATATGACCTTGACCTTCAGGTGACCTTCAAGGTCAAGGTCAAACAACTAAACCTACCAATGACATCATACACAAAGAACTGCTTTACACATTTTCCCTACCAAAATACATGTGACCTTGACCCAAGGTCAAGGTCATCCAAGGTCATGCAACACAAAGCTGTTAATTCAAGACATAGGAAGCACAATGGTGCTTATTGGCACTTTCTACCATGAGATAGTAACTTTTAGTGGTTCACTACCCCATTTTGGTCACATTTCATAAGGGTCAAAGTGACCTTGACCTTGATGATATGTGAACAAATGTGTCTCATGATGAAAGTATAACATGTGCCCCACATAATTATTAAGTTTGAAACAGTTATCTTCCATAGTTCAGGGTCAAGGTCACTTCAAAATATGTATACAATCCAACTTTGAAGAGCTCCTGTGACCTTGACCTTGAAGCAAGGTCAACCAAACTGGTATCAAAAGATAGGGCTTGCTTTGACCTATATACCACTTGTAGCTAAGGTCGCCATTCTCAATAACGTGGGAGAAAATTGGGAAAATGTGAAAAATGACTGTTTTTTGAGACCACATTTATGGCTCCTGTGACCTTGACCTTGAAGCAAGGTCA
>JAWQFJ010015977.1:55000-107133 GCA_034096865.1 Theodoxus fluviatilis
CAAATGTGTCTCATGATGAAAGTATAACATGTGCCCCACATAATTATTAAGTTTGAAACAGTTATCTTCCATAGTTCAGGGTCAAGGTCACTTCAAAATATGTATACAATCCAACTTTGAAGAGCTCCTCTGACCTTGACCTTGAAGCAAGGTCAACCAAACTGGTATCAAAAGATAGGGCTTGCTTTGACCTATATACCACTTGTAGCTAAGGTCACCATTCTCAATAACGTGGGAGAAAATTGGGAAAATGTGAAAAATGACTGTTTTTGAGACCACATTTATGGCTCCTGTGACCTTGACCTTGAAGCAAGGTCAAGTCACTATGTATGTTTTTTGAGGCCTTGTCATCATACACCATCATGCCACATTTGGTGTTGATAGACTTAATAGTCTCTGAGAAAAATCCAACGTTTAAGTTTTTTACGGACGGACGCCCGGACGGACGCCCGGACAGACGCCCGGACGGACGCCCGGACGGACGGACGACACGGCTCAGTACATAGACTCACTTTTGCTTCGCATGTGAGTCAAAAATTAAGTGCTGCTCATAGGGAAGATGGGGCAGCACAGTTTGTTGTTTACCATTTCTTGTATGAATGAAAAAAATGTTCAGGGTTTACAGGAAAAAAAGGGTCGGTAGGGTTACTGTAACCATGACTATCGTGGGGGACTTAATTAATCTGCCTTCACCATGCAGGGGAAGGAACTCAGCACAAGGGAGCAGTGAGGACTAATTGGACATGTAATGCTCAGCTAAACAAGTGTGGTAGTCATAGGTCCTGATTAATTTCTGTGACAAATAGTCAGATGTGGACATTGTTCATCCCCCACCCCACCCAAAAAAACCAACCAACCCCAAGAAACCCCTGCTAATTCATGTAACATATTTATAATTAACTTTAAAACAAGGTGACCACTCGGTGAATGTAGTTCACAAAAATACACAAAGTAAGGCACAGTTCTTGGATGTGTGTTAAACAAAGACAATTTAAAAACAGATATAAGTGGGGGAAAAAAGAGCAAATTTTCTATTAAAGTCTTTGTTTGGTGGACTGGGCATTTGCATCCTGCACTTACAATGGAGGGATGGATGCAGTGAGTCTTACGGCCTATCAGCCTTTGTAGGCAATGTAAGGCCATCCAGCACGAAAATCACAATAACAGTTCCAATTAAGCACAAGTCAAGTCAAGATGTCCCTAATTATTCGCCTCTTGTGAATTGCGTGGGGAGACGCGGTGGGTCTATTCTCACCTCCAACCCACAGGGGACCCTGCAGTTATGAGAAGACGAGAGGCAGTTTGCGTTACTGCACAGTGATGAGGAATGTCATTTGTAAATGAGTGATATTCCAGTGGCCTCACCAGAAAAGAAATTTACTTGCTGCTGCTGAGTGAATTGCAATTTATTTTTTAAGGAAAATTGCTTTCCTTATACAATACACAAAAAAGGACCCATTGAAAATCCCAAGAGTTACCAAGGGATATCAAACTATTTTCTAGTATTTTGAGCTTATGACTACAGCAATGGGAGGCAGTGGACAAATTGATAGCTGAGGAACAAGGCCATTTTTGTCATGGTTATTCAAGAATAGACACTATCTTTATTTGCGTTCTGCAGTAGAAAGTATTTACATAAATAGATAAAACTGTATATAGCTTTTGTAGATTGATGTTAAGTGTGCTTTTGGCAGTGTCCTTGAAAAGTATGGTATTGTAGGTAATATGCTAAAAATACCTCAGTTCAATGCTGTGAAAAGTGTGATGATGGCCTCACACACTACTACGAATGCCCCATGGGGGTACGACCAGGCTGCAATTTAAGCCCAATAATTTTTAATTACAAAATGGATGTAATTGCAAGAAAGGTTAAAAAGTTTGGTAAACAGTGTGTACAGTTCTTGCCAAATACGGACCAGTTGTTCCTTTTCTTGTTCACAGATAATGTTGCATTGATAGCAGACACTGTTGTTGGCTTACAAAATCAGATATCTGACCATAAAGATACAGTTGGTGAGCTTGGACTAGTTGTAAATCCTGTCAAAACAAAATAGTTATTTTTTTATTAGGAAAACATGTTGCAAGACATGAAAAGTGATCTCTGAGTGCAGAAAGTATTGAGATTATGGACAAATATAATTATTTGGGTATGATGTTTTCCACAAACCAGTGTTAAAACACTGCTTTAGGATGACTAGACAGCAGAGCCAAGGCAGGAGTAATGCAAATTCTTTGCTTCATATGCAAACTAGACTTTATGTTACTGGTTTTCTTTAAAATGTTTGACGCACAAATACAACCGATTCTTTTATACGCATCTGAAATATGGATTCTTGAACACTGTGAAGAGCTTGAAAATGTACATTTATATGTCTTAAAGGTTTTCCTAAATGTGAGTATCAAGACACCAAATACCATGGTGTATGGGGAGACAGGAAGGTGGCTGCTGCATATCAATGCTAAGTTGAGATCAATAAAATTTTGGCTTAAAGTTAAACTGTTGAAAATGAAAGATTCCAGATTACCCAGACTAGTATACCGCATGATGGTCAAAACATTGAAAGCAATAACTGGCATCCAGAGTTAGAGGCCTTGTAATTGGAAATGGTTTTGAAAAACAGTGGACTGGACGTGTCCCTGAGGAGTGGAGTTTCATCAACACATTGAGGGAAAGGCTGATTAATAAATTTAATGAGGCATCCTGGGCAAAAAAGCTGGTGGATAATAATCAATTTTCTATGTGTAATTTATTTAAGAATATGAGAGATTTTGAAATTTTTTAATGCAGTGGAAATAAAAAGGTTTTTAGAGAAACAATCACTCATTATAGAATAGTAATTATCAGAGATTTACTGAGCCATAGGGTACATTATAGTGCCAACAGTCCTACCATTTGTCCATCATGTCATCAGAAGACTGAAGATGAAATGCTCTCCCTGTTCAATTGTCCTCATTATTCAGATGTGTGAAATGGACACCTAGATGCTATGCACAACAATGATCTGGAGGCTAGTTTGTTATCACTGAATGAAACAGTGATCAGAAACTTGGCAGCATATTTGTATTTTGCATTTTAAAAAAAAAGAAAATATAATAAGGATCCAAACTTAAATGAGTCAAGTAACATGTACTCATTGTTGCATGGGCTGGTGGCATAACAATAAAATATGTTTCTCTCTCTCTCTCTCTCTCTCTCTCTCTCTCTCTCTCTCTCTCTCTCTCTCTCTCTCTCTCTCTCTCTCTCTCTCTCTCTCTCTCTCTCTCTTGGACCAAAAAATTCCATGGCCTGCTCTGTTTCAAGGGGAGTCACTTTCAGTTCAAAATGGATTTGTTGCCACCACAGCTGTATATTCACTTTAGGGAAGAAGTAATGACCCGACAAACTACACAATTCTTCTCTCTGGCATGTTCTAATTACAGGATTGTCAATTTCAGCACATACACGTTTCATTACTTGATAAAAACAGTATCATAATAATTTCCAGGGCCATTAAAAAAACTAAACATCACAATTCTAGTCAGTATGCATGTCATCTAACATACAGCTCGCCATTAAACATGACTACATGAAGTAACACAGTGATGAAGTCATGCAGTTCTTTGAAAGATAAACACTGCAAGTTTCCAGAGGTTTCTGATTCTTGGAGACAGAAAAAACCATAAAGGTTTTTTATCACCAACTATTATCTAACCACTTAAGCAGCCTTGTCATGAAAAGGAATGGGAAATTCCATGTACACAGACCATTACATGCACTGATACTCCAGAGTCATGACTGGTGCCACTACATGTGGTCCAACTACTTCAATTATCACTACAAAAGTAGAGCTACTTATGAAGTACCCTACCTTGAACTATGTACCTGTGAAAGGCATCTTTGCAGTACTTCTTTGCCCTGGGTTGGGCCTCACGGACCTCAGTCTCTTCCCCAACAGGACATGTCTCATTCTCCGTGAACAGCAGCGTGGGTTCCACAAAGTCCTTGGACTTGTACACCTCTATCAGGAATTTGCCTGCAACATGCAGATAGCGGCCATCATACAGACAAGAATGATGATGATGATTGGTGTTTAACAACCTATTAACCCTTAAAAGCCATGCAAGGCCACTGATCACAAACATTGCAAGAGCTGGCTGGAGTTAGAGCAAGTCCGGTCTTGATTTCCCAGGATTTTTGCCTGTTATGAATCATAAATAAGGGGAGATGCAGTGGATTTATTCTTACCCACGATCCACAGGAAGTAGTATTCCAGAAAGATAATGGCATTGTACAAACACTAGTATAGTAAATGGCATGGACGATGGATTCACACAAACAGATTTGCACACAACATAACAATGGCATTTCATAAACACAATGCAACATAGACAGGTGCATCATGTAAACACATCTACTGGTGTGTATATATATAAAACACAACACAATATAACAAGAATAGAGGCATCACACAAATACAACTACACCCCATAACAGAATACAATACAACATAACATAACATGATGCAAAGAATACAACCCAACAAAACACAATACAGCAAAACACTACACAATGCCATGATATACAACACAACACAACAAAATAACACAATGCAATGCAACACAACAAAGTGGATTGCATCACAACACATTCTGACGCAACTGAACACTCACTACACAACACGATGCAACACAGCATAACACAACACCATATGACCAACACAACGAAACAAAACACAACAACACAATACAATAAAATGAAATGCAACACAACACTGTGAAATGCAAAAGAACACAACACAAAACAATTAATGCAACACTACACACTGTAACAGAACTGCAGCCACAGCAACACTACACACTGTAACAGAACTGCAGCCACAGCAACACTACACACTGTAACACAACTGCAGCCACAGCAACACTACACACTGTAACAGAACTGCAGCCACAGCAACACTACACACTGTAACAAAACTGCAGCCACAGCAACACTACACACTGTAACAAAACTGCAGCCGCAGCAACACTACACACTGTAACACAACTGCAGCCACAGCAACACTACACACTGTAACACAACTGCAGCCACAGCAACACTACACACTGTAACAGAACTGCAGCCACAGCAACACAACACACTGTAACACAACTGCAGCCACAGCAACACTACACACTGTAACACAACTGCAGCCACAGCAACACTACACACTGTAACACAACTGCAGCCACAGCAACACTACACACTGTAAAGGCCTCCGCACACGAGGCAACCAAAGTATCTTGCCACGTTTCTTGCGGTCGGTTGTTTGACATGTGGCAGGCAATGCTGGAGACTGCAGCTCGCACACGCTTCCACTGTGACCTTTCATCTCTCGCCACGTTGCGAACACGTCGACTCGCGGACACATGGTTCTGCGAGTGACCTGCATTTCGAAATTTAAAATGTAGAAGCTTTCACGGCCTATCGATGCATTCAACATAAAGCTTTGATAAATTAATGCTGTTCATGACTTACATTTTCTTTGGATGGGGTTCTTAGTGTCCCCAAATTCAGCGTTTTCTGAGCGAAGCGAGAGAAACGGCCGCCATTAAATGTGCAGTAGTCGCGAGAACACGAGAACGAGGCTCTTGGTGGATTCACAGAGAGTGGCTGGAGTGGCACGCCACTGCCCCAAAAATTAGAACAGGTTCAAACTCGAGCAACTCAGTTGCTGGTGACGTGAAAAGTTGCTTGGAATGCCAGTTGCTTTCAACCGACATCGCACACGAAGCAATGTATGGTGAGCAATCGAGTTGCCCGAGTGGAGTTGCCTTGTGTGCGGAGGCCTTAACAGAACTGCAGCCACAGCAACACTACACACTGTAACAAAACTGCAGCCACAGCAACACTACACACTGTAACAGAACTGCAGCCACAGCAACACTACACACTGTAACAGAACTTCAGCCACAGCAACACTACGCACTGTAACACAACTTCAGCCACAGCAACACTACACACTGTAACAAAACTGCAGCCACAGCAACACTACACACTGTAACAGAACTGCAGCCACAGCAACACTACACACTGTAACAGAACTGCAGCCACAGCAACACAACACACTGTAACACAACTGCAGCCACAGCAACACTACACACTGTAACAGAACTGCAGCCACAGCAACACTACACACTGTAACAGAACTGCAGCCACAGCAACACTACACACTGTAACACAACTGCAGCCACAGCAACACAACACACTGTAACAGAACTTCAGCCACAGCAACACTACACACTGTAACAGAACTGCAGCCACAGCAACACTACACTGGACTACATAGCCTCACTAGGAAGAGAGTGAACAGTGCCTGCCTTCCAAGTCAACCATCCTTGTAGGGTTGCCAAGGAAACAAGGAAAACAATCAGCGCTGCAGGCTCACTGTCACTGAGAGCAAAGCAAGCCTACCATGCCGGTACTCGGCCATGACTTGTCTGGCCTCGGTAGACTTCAAGGAGGGTTTGTCACTGGAAGTCTTGGGGGCGACTTGTGGGCTCCAGGACCAGGTGTTTCTGCAGGTACACCCACAAAAACACTTGGGACTTCACACTACAGCAAGGGCACTCTGCAGCTGCTTGTCAGACCAACTACAAAACAAACTATCTTTTTATTTCATCTCTACCTCCTGCTTCTTCCCCTTTACCTCTCTTTTCCAACTCCTCCCCAACTTCCCTTCCATTTCTCCTTGAAGACCAAGATTCACAGTGATTGACTACAGCACTGACCATGGGACTGTACACAGTGACTGACTACAGCACTGACCATGGGACTGTACTCAGTGACTGTGCACCACTGACCATGGGACTGTACACAGTGACTGTGCAGCACTGACCATGGGACTGTACACAGTGACTGTGCAGCACTGACCATGGGACTGTACACAGTGACTGTGCAGCACTGACCATGGGACTGTACACAGTGACTGTGCAGCACTGACCATGGGACTGTACAGTGACTGACTACAGCACTGACCGTGGGACTGTACAGTGACCTGACCATGGGACTGTACACAGTGACTGTGCAGCACTGACCATGGGACTGTACAGTGACTGACTACAGCACTGACCATGGGACTGTACACAGTGACTGACTACAGCACTGACCATGGGACTGTACATAGTGACTGTGCAGCACTGACCATGGGACTGTACACAGTGATTGACTACAGCACTGACCATGGGACTGTACACAGTGACTGTGCAGCACTGACCATGGGACTGTACACAGTCACTGACTATAGCACTGACCATGGGACTGTACACAGTCACTGACTACAGCACTGACCATTGGACTGTACACAGTGACTGTGCTGCACTGACCATGGGACTGTACACAGTGACTGACTACAGCACTGACCATGGGACTGTACACAGTCACTGACTACAGCACTGACCATTGGACTGTACACAGTGACTGTGCAGCACTGACCATGGGACTGTACACAGTGACTGACTACAGCACTGACCATGGGACTGTACACAGTGACTGTGCAGCACTGACCATGAGACTGTGCAGTGATTGACTACAGCACTGACTATGGGACTGTACACAGTCACTGACTACAGCACTGACCATGGGACTGTACACAGTGACTGACTACAGCACTGACCATGAGACTGTACACAGTCACTGACTACAGCACTGACCATGGGACTGTACACAGTGACTGTGCAGCACTGACCATGGGACTGTACACAGTGATTGACTACAGCACTGACCATGAGACTGTGCAGTGATTGACTACAGCACTGACCACGAGACTGTGCAGCACTGACCATGGGACTGTACAGTGACTGTGCAGCACTGACCATGGGACTGTACACAGTCACTGACTACAGGACTGACCATTGAACTGTACACAGTGACTGTGCAGCACTGAGCATGGGACTGTACAGTGACTGACTACAGCACTGACTATGGGACTGTACACAGTCACTGACTACAGCACTGACCACGAGACTGTGCAGCACTGACCATGGGACTGTACAGTGACTGTGCAGCACTGACCATGGGACTGTACACAGTCACTGACTACAGGACTGACCATTGAACTGTACACAGTGACTGTGCAGCACTGAGCATGGGACTGTACAGTGACTGACTACAGCACTGACTATGGGACTGTACACAGTCACTGACTACAGCACTGACCATGGGACTGTACACAGTGACTGACTACAGCACTGACCATGAGACTGTACACAGTGACTGTGCATCACTGACCATGGGACTGTACACAGTGACTGTGCAGCACTGACCATGGGACTGTACAGTGATTGACTACAGCACTGACCATGGGACTGTGCACAGTGACTGACTACAGCACTGACCATGAGACTGTACACAGTGACCATGGGACTGTACACAGTGACTGTGCAGCACTGACCATGGGACTGTACACAGTGACTGTGCAGCACTGACCATGGGACTGTACACAGTGACTGTGCAGCACTGACCATGGGACTGTACGGTGATTGACTATAGCACTGACCATGAGACTGTACACAGTGATTGACTACAGCACTGACCATGAGACTGTACACAGTGATTGACTACAGCACTGACCATGAGACTGTACACAGTCACTGACTACAGCACTGACTATGGGGCTGTACACAGTCACTGACTACAGCACTGACCACGAGACTGTACACAGTGATTGACTACAGCACTGACCATGAGACTGTACACAGTCACTGACTACAGCACTGACTATGGGACTGTACACAGTGACTGACTACAGCACTGACCATGAGACTGTACACAGTAACTGACTATAGCACTGACCATGGGACTATGCACAATGATTGACTACAGCAATGACCATGAGACTGACCTGAACCAGAACTGAGGCAGCAGCCAGATCTCTGCATCTGACTCGGAGTTGTTGGAGACGGTACAGCAACAACACAGAGACATGGGGTCTTCCTTGGCATACTCCAACGTGATATCCCAGTAGTGGTTGTTGTTGAACACACCTGGCAAGACATTTCCAGTCAGTGATGTGTCTCAGGTGCAGCCTTTGGTCCACTATAGATTTGTATCTTTTTCGAAATCTGTCATTTGGGTTGTTACGGAAATTACCTGCTGACCATTCACATAGTTTTTTCTCTTGTTAGTTCATTTTGTCGCTTTGTTTGTTAGAGAAAAAAAAATCCCTGCATGCACTGTATGGACACATTTTGGGGAGATACCGATACAAATAATTTTTGTTGAGGGAGACATATGTTAAGAACACAACTGAAGTAGGTGTACAAGGAGTATTATCTGTGTGCAAAGCAATGTTAAGATAGTGTACAAGTTAATCAGTGCTTGTTTCAGGAATGGCCTGAGATATATACAAAGAAGCAAGTAACACTATGATCAGAAAAGAACTAAAGTAGGCATCAAAGAAATGATTACCAGTGTCCAGGAGTTCATACTCAGGATCATTGACTGAGCGCTGGATGTTGCTCTCGACAAGCTGCTGGTAGGGAAAGGCAGCCTGAGGGTACTTGTACATGGCACGCATGTAAGAGTGGTCAGGTGTGTTGTCCAGGTAGAAGTAGAGCTCCTTCACATCCTCTCCATGGTTGCCCTGGTACCAAGCCATCACTGACAATGTACACTTGCTGTGATGACTTACACAAGCTCCCATTACAGTTATTTTCCCCCTACACTGCCCAACACAACCACTGCATCACACTCTGACAACTGCCTGTCACACAACACTGTGGCCTGAAGAAGGAGTGACTTTTTGCTCTGAGAACTCGCCACAAGTATGGAGGAAAATTATGTCAGTCATCAGATGATTGTCTTGAAATATAAGTTACATTCACTTCACTCTCGCATCTTGCATTCATCCTCAGATGTGGTCAGTTGGACTCAAACTGAAGTGCAATCAGTGGAACTCAGGCAGTCTGGTATTTTCTTACTCAAGGGTTGGCAGTTGGATTCACGTTGCATAGTAGCCACTTAAGACTCACACTGTTGAGTAATCATTCCGACTCTTACCAATTGGATGGTCAGTTGGATTCAACTGAATGACTGGTCAGCTGGACTTTACCTGCTGGTTGGTCAGTCCGAAGAGGCGCTCCTTGAGGATGGGATCATGGCCATTCCACAGCGCAGTGCTGCAGCACAGCAGGCAGTCTCGGTCACACAGCCCCAGCAGGCCGTCCTCACCCCAGCGGTATGCACGCCTCACTGCCGCCTCATGGGTGAAGTGCTCCCAGCTGCATACATCGTCCAACTCTTAGTGCACATATGCATCAGCAGCACACACACACACACACATGTGCGCGCACACACATACACACACACACACACACACTTACGTGCACACACAAATGCACACACAGACACATGCACACACATACATATGTGCGAATGCATACACACACACACACACACTCACATGCACACACAAATGCACACACAGACACAAGCACACACATACATATATGTGCGCATGTACACACACACACACACACACACACACACACACACACACACTCACATGCACACACAAATGCATACACAGACACATGCACACACATACATATGTGCACATGTACACACAAACACACACACACACACACACACACACACTCACATGCACACACACACACACACACTCACACACACACACACACACACACACATACACACACACACACACACACACTCACCCATGTACACACACACACATGCACTTCATTAAAATAAAAAAATGTAGTGACAATGCTCTGATGGATGGAAGGACAGACGGATGGATGGATGGACGGACAGTTGGACAGATGGATGGAGTTATACAGCCTATCCGTATCAGTCCTGGTAAGCTATGCAAGGCCACTCAACAAAAAAATCAAGAGAATAATTCAGAGTAAAGGCAAATCGAGTCATGATGTCCCTAGCTTTTTGTCGCTTACGAATAGCATCGGGAGACCCAATGGGTCTTTTCTCACCTCTAACCCACTGTAATGCTCTGATGACCTTGAGACTGAGCAAGCTATCACTGCTATGCCCCAAATCTGAGAGGAGATGGTACTATGTGAGGCTACCAGCACAACACACTGCTAAATGTAAGACAAAAGGTGACCCTGGATGGATGGATGGATAGCGTTTTACGGCCTATCACTATATCAGCCTAATTGTAGGCTATGTAAGGCCACAAAGCACGAAAATTGATCACTAGAACAATATAAAGTAAACGTAATCCTGTCACTGTGTCCCTAGTTATTTGCCTCTTACGAGTCGCATAGGGAGACGCGGTGGGTCAATTCTTACCCCGAACCCACAGTGGGAAAGGTGACCCTGCATTTGAAACAATGCTAAAGTACTAAAAACGGTATTATAAAAAAGAGTCAAGTTTTCAGCACTCTACGTCACGCATAACGTACAATATTATTTATGTCACTGTAAAAAAAAGAGTAAGATTTCCTCTGCAAACATGCATTTTTTCTGGAATATGCATGAATAAATAAGTAAAATTGTGGTTGAAATATATCATGTCATTTTTTGTATTTTAGCCTTCTTTCCTCACGCATGGTCACTTTAGTCTTCCAATTTGCAGTGTGTTGTGCTGGTAGACAAAACTATAAAGAACTTTGTGTGTGGTTCTCTCTATTTAAAAACAAACAAACAAACAAACAACAAAAACTGCATGGGGAAATGAAAGGAGACCACTCACCAATTTCCATCAGCGGAGTAGTCCTCTCTGACTGTGCCCCACTGTCTTTCAGGAAGGTAGGGCCCAAAAAATTCCACGCTTTCCTTGTCATCCTTGCGCAGCCTCTTGCTGGAGGTGCTTGAGGTGCTGTACAGGAAGGGTCTTTTCACTGACAGTGACATGGATGGTCCAACACTGCAAAAGTAGAGCACTGTGTTGTGTTTTATAGGTGACCCTAAGCCCTACATAACTGTTTCTAATTTTAAAAAACACAAACACAAATCAAACAAATCAAGAAGGAACACTTTTTTCTAGGGATGCATTAGATTCTGTCAGTAACATACTCAATACTGTACACAGATCCTTTTATTCTCTCTTTAAGAAGTGCAGTTAGAGCACCCAAATATATGTGTGGAAAGTCACAATATGAAAGAAAGCATCAAGGACCTCCATTCTATACAATGAATGAAGGAGACAAGGGAGGAGAGAAGTTCTACGATCTATCACTATCACTGAATCAGCCTTCAATGGCTATACAAGATGAATAACTATAAAATCACCAGACTAGTTAGAGAAAGAGCAAGTCAGTCTCAATAGCTGTAATTATTCGCCTTTTATGAATTGCACTGGAAGATGCAGTGGGTCTTTTATTGTCCCTGGTCCACAGTGCATTAATCTCATGAGTCTTACGTCTGAGTATTCATTCTTTATCAGTTGATATTAATGCTCGCCCCCCCCCCCCCCCCCCCCCCCCCCCCCCCCCCCCACCACTCCATCCCAGCTCATACATCAACATTCATATGCACACCTTGCATCATGTCTGCTGATTGCTGCATTGAGCATCGTTTACATTATATATGCATGTATATGCATGCCTTTCACAAGCCCCCTATCCCTAGAAATGTAACAAGGCCAAACTGTTTGTGAAATTTGTCCATTCAGCATTTATTCTGGCTGAACTGTTTGTGAACTATCTCTCTTGAAAAGTGCTGACATTTACAGATGGTAGAGTGCTTGATGGAATGAGGGCATATGTTAGGGACCAGAGAAATATTAATCCCATCTTTTCTGCGGTTATTTCAGCAGGGGGTATATATATAGTGCCTGATACATGTGGTGCAAAGGCCATCTTGGGATGGTAAGTATTGGAAAGAAAGGTCTAATGTGTTCTTGAAGACACAAGAGATAGAGACAGAGCTACACCGAAGGCTCTCTTTGCCCAATTAAAAGTTTTAGCCTTAGGGACCTCAAGAGGTCACTATGGAATGATCTGAGACAGCTGACTGCCTCTGAGGATGGATGGATGGATGGATAGTGTTTTACAGCCTATCAGCCTTTGTAGGCTATGTAACGCCATTAGTCATTACGCACGAAAATCGCTTGAACAGTAGAGTAAACGCAAATCTAGTCACGATGTCCCTAGTTATTCGCCTCTTACGAATCGTGTAGGGAGACGCGGTGGGTCAATTCTTACTCCGTACCCACAGGGGTTCTGAGGAGTCCAAGACATCCAACTGATTATAATAGCTTTTATAGTTCAGGCATTTGCACATCCAAAAATGCTTAGCTCTTAAAGTTAGTGTGGTGCTCTATTGGGAGCATGCAGAGATCTTGCAGTGCTTGCATCATCCTGGTACTTTGGTAGGCATCATCTTCGATGCAGTAATCATCAGACTGGTAATTACAGCCTGGCGATCACCAGGTAAAAAGTTGCAGTGATCCAGCCTGCTGGATAAACAGAAACCTCTTCTTTAAGGTATTCCACCCCCCCACCCCAACCCCCCCACCCCCCAAACCTGGGCAGTTGTCGTTGACTATTGGAGTATATATGAATAAAGAAATGGTAGAAAGAGAGGAGGGGAAGAGGAATGAGAGGAGGAACAAGAGCAGGAGGAAGTGGAGCAGAAGCAGGAGAAAAAGGTACAGAAGCAGCAGCAGGAGGATGGAAAGCATGAATAGTATGTATTTGGGGTATTTGATTTTTTTTTCAAAATTGGGCAATTGGACTACAGGAGTAGAACTGAACACAGGAGGAGGAGGAGGAGGAGGAGGAGCAGGAGGAGGAGCAGGAGCAGGGAAGAGGAGGAGCATGGAAAGAGCAGATGGATGAGGAGCAAGAGGAGCAGCAGCAGAAGGAAGAAAAGCATGAATAGAAGGAGAAGAAGTTGCAGAATTCGCAGTTGCGACATCAACAGAAGCAAAAAGTTGTCAATTGTCGTGGAAGCGAGGGTTTCAGCAGAACAAGCAGCACAAGCTGCAAAGCCTTTGGGGCCCGAGTTGCAACTAATCTGCTGGCGGCTGCGATCGTGCTTATGAAGGTGAAATGTAATCGGACACAATTCCATCCTACAGGAAACCAGTTGATACATTGACGCTATCATTAATCATCTAATTGCAAGAGACATGAAAGCTGATGCAGACTTCACAAGTTACAACTTACACAGCTACACTTTAGAGGCAGATGGCCAGAACACCGCCTGGCACCACTAACCTCATTCTGTGAACACCGGCAGGCGAAGTCTAGTGTAGTGGCCTAGGAATCAACCCAGTTGAAAGAAATAAATCAGTAGAAATCCATGGCTGGTATAATTTGTGGAAAAGTAAATCACAAGCATACGTCCAAATTATTTTCTCCCTCGGTTGGCGTTCATTAACCAAAAAACGACGTTTCGCAAAATATATCGTAACCTTACGTCCAAAAGTTATCAACAAACTGCCATTCGTTCGAAACAGCGGCTTCCAAAGAGACCGTCCTGAACACAAGGTTTCATCCAACGAATCTTAGGAAACCAGTGAGTTAAATGACTGCCAACTACAAAACACAACATAAAATATGCCAAAGAACATGTAAGGATGTAGTTTTAGGAAATGTTGTTGTCGAAGGAAGGCATTGCGAGTTACCGCCCTTGCGTCTGTTGAATGTTGATGATTTCACTTGCGCGGAAGATTCAGTCGAAACATGTCGAAGTTGGATTCCATATTGAAGGATCTGAAGAATTCGAATCCCAAAATTGTCTACAGAACACTTGTTGACGTCAGGTCTCGTATCTCGAAGAACAAAGATGACACTCGCGAGCTCCTGGCGAGAGGGTTGGTGCCCCAACTGCTTCAGATACTTCGACGTGAGAAAACCACAGGCAGCAAGAGCTCGCTTGCCCCCGTCAATGTCTGCCTCAGCCTCCTGGGAAACCTTTTCACAGAATTCGACGGCAGGAAATCCGTGCGTATCTCCATCTTGAAAGGTTTTTTTCAGTCGCGCTCAAGGTGATTCATTGGAATAAAGGAATAGGTTCCGCTGTTAATGTCATTCACTCATTTCGACATTTGGGATTCTGGTTCGCAATCTCTGTCGGTTTCTGCGCAGGAACGCCAGGAGTAAACTAGTTTTGATTGTTAGTCAGGAGTTTCTTCTACATGGACTTTTTGGAAGTCTACTCGACTTACGGTCGCTTGCGACTGGTGGGTACGGCGTTCGAAGCTGCGCGGTCCACAGCGTTGCATCCTTGAGCAAGGTGCTTAACTCGCATTTGCTTCTCCCCACCCGAGGAGTAAAACCGGGTACCAAATGGCCCTCTTCAGGGCTGCCAAAAACAGCCCTCCTCAGGGCTTCTCCCCAGGTCCTTCGGATGAGACCTTCATAAACCGAGGCCTAGTGTGTGATACGCATTCACAAAACATCAAAAATCGCGCACTATAAAGATCCTGACACTCATGTCCTCGACGGGTGAGTGCCGGCCACAGATAAAATACCCAGCATGCAAAAAAGTGTAGCAGTTTCACCAGTATGTTGGTGTTGGCTACCTAAGAAGAAGAAGAAGAACACATTGCGATGGGGCGTTCAAAAGGCTTCACGGCCTATATCTAGCCTCTCAACTACTACTACTACTACTACTACTACTATCTCTTGATGAAAAGTAAATGTATCCCTCCTCTCCTATATAAATAGTTCAACATGGGGGAGAAACTGACGTTTAGACGTTGACATCGATTTTGGCGATTTTACAGTAACTTGAGGAAGTAAAGAATTTTCATTACAAAATATGTGGATGTCATACTTTTTGTTCTCTCATTTCAGATAACACTACACACTGCAGCACGAGATATTCCAATAATATGTAAGCAATATGTCAATTTACTAATGCCATGATTGATTACAGAGGTATTGAAGTAGGATGCTACGAGGTGTGTTAGAATCAGAGTTGGGCTTTTGCGTGACTGCCATATGCTAGACCATTCACTTACCCTAAATAATACACATCTGGCTACACACTATGCAGAGAAAAGAACCTGAGAACATTGTCTTATGCAGTGTCCAAATCCTAATTCACCCAAATGGTACCTAAAGAATTACTTTCAGACAAGAGATGGATTTAAGATTAAAACGCAAGAAATATAAAAAACGTCACACAATTTTAATATGCTACAGCTAATGCTTTGAATGAAATGCAGAAGAGGGAACATTTCTTTTGCATTTATCCAATTGCTGATGAGAAAGCAACATTTGGTGGGGATTTTTTTTTTTTTAACTTGAGAGTGGCTTGTCCTGTTTCAAAGAAAGTGACGGAGTCACTGTTCCAAAAGTGGAATGTTTACAAGAGAATATGACTGGATAGCACTGGAATAGTGTCATGAAGAAATGAAAAGAAAACTTAAAGACTTGAGTGTTTTGACGGAACAGGAAACAAAGGCAATTTACAAGTGACCAGTGGTACTTCATCTTTGCTTTGAGGTGCTAGAATAAGAGAAAATAGATAAAATAGAAATTGAATCTATCAAACTTTGTTTATGTTACTCTTTACTTTCTGCTGCTTATTGTGGAAGAAAAACACATCAGTGAATGATCTTTGGCCTGGGTACAGCTGATTGATTTGACTTGCCTCAGTAGCCATGGCAGGAAAATGCTATTGATATGATTATGACTTGCCACAGCATGGATGAATTTTAAAAACAGGCTGATGTGAAGTGACTTGTTGCTGTAGCCATAGTGGGAAAGGGATGGGTGTGACAGAGCATGCTTTTGCTGTAGCCATAGTGGGAAAGGGATGGGTGTGAAAGGGCATGCTTTTGCTGTAGCCATGGTGGGAAAGAGATAAGTGTGACAGGTCATGCTTTTGCTGTAGCCGTGGTGGGAAAGGGATGGGTGTGACAGGGCATGCTTTTGCTGTAGCCATAGTGGGAAAGGGATGGGTGTGACAGGGCATGCTTTTGCTGTAGCCGTGGTGGGAAAGGGATGGGTGTGACAGGGCATGCTTTTGCTGTAGCCGTGGTGGGAAAGGGATGGGTGTGACAGGGCATGCTTTTGCTGTAGCCATAGTGTGAAAGGGATGGGTGTGACAGGGCATGCTTTTGCTGTAGCCGTGGTGGGAAAGGGATGGGTGTGACAGGGCATGCTTTTGCTGTAGCCATAGTGTGAAAGGGATGGGTGTGACAGGGCATGCTTTTGCTGTAGCCATAGTGGGAAAGGGATGGGTGTGACAGGGCATGCTTTTGCTGTAGCCATAGTGGGAAAGGGATGGGTGTGACAGGGCATGCTTTTGCTGTAGCCATAGTGGGAAAGGGATGGGTGTCACAGGTCATGCTTTTGCTGTAGCCATAGTGGGAAAGGGATGGGTGTGACAGGGCATGCTTTTGCTGTAGCCATAGTGGGAAAGGGATGGGTGTGACAGGGCATGCTTTTGCTGTAACCGTGGTGTGAAAGGGATGGGTGTGACAGGGCATGCTTTTGCTGTAGCCATAGTGTGAAAGGGATGGGTGTGACAGGGCATGCTTTTGCTGTAGCCATAGTGGGAAAGGGATGGGTGTGACAGGGCATGCTTTTGCTGTAGCTGTGGTGTGAAAGGGATGGGTGTGACAGGGCATGCTTTTGCTGTAGCTGTGGTGTGAAAGGGATGGGTGTGACAGGGCATGCTTTTGCTGTAACCGTGGTGTGAAAGGGATGGGTGTGACAGGGCATGCTTTTGCTGTAACCGTGGTGTGAAAGGGATGGGTGTGACAGGGCATGCTTTTGCTGTAGCCGTGGTGGGAAAGGGATGGGTGTGACAGGGCATGCTTTTGCTGTAGCCATAGTGGGAAAGGGATGGGTGTGACAGGGCATGCTTTTGCTGTAGCCATAGTGGTAAAGGGATGGGTGTGACAGGGCATGCTTTTGCTGTAACCGTGGTGTGAAAGGGATGGGTGTGACAGGGCATGCTTTTGCTGTAGCCATAGTGTGAAAGGGATGGGTGTGACAGGGCATGCTTTTGCTGTAGCCATGGTGTGAAAGGGATGGGTGTGACAGGGCATGCTTTTGCTGTAGCCATAGTGGGAAAGGGATGGGTGTGACAGGGCATGCTTTTGCTGTAGCCATGGTGTGAAAGGGATGGGTGTGACAGGGCATGCTTTTGCTGTAGCTGTGGTGTGAAAGGGATGGGTGTGACAGGGCATGCTTTTACTGTAGCCATAGTGTGAAAGGGATGGGTGTGACAGGGCATGCTTTTGCTGTAGCCATAGTGTGAAAGGGATGGGTGTCACAGGGCATGCTTTTGCTGTAGCCATAGTGTGAAAGGGATGGGTGTGACAGGGCATGCTTTTGCTGTAGCCGTGGTGTGAAAGGGATGGGTGTGACAGGGCATGCTTTTGCTGTAGCCATAGTGGGAAAGGGATGGGTGTGACAGGGCATGCTTTTGCTGTAGCCGTGGTGGGAAAGGGATGGGTGTGACAGGGCATGCTTTTGCTGTAGCCGTGGTGGGAAAGGGATGGGTGTGACAGGGCATGCTTTTGCTGTAACCGTGGTGTGAAAGGGATGGGTGTGACAGGGCATGCTTTTGCTGTAGCCATAGTGTGAAAGGGATGGGTGTCACAGGGCATGCTTTTGCTGTAGCCATAGTGGGAAAGGGATGGGTGTCACAGGGCATGCTTTTGCTGTAGCCATGGTGTGAAAGGGATGGGTGTGACAGGGCATGCTTTTGCTGTAGCCATAGTGTGAAAGGGATGGGTGTGACAGGGCATGCTTTTGCTGTAGCCATAGTGGGAAAGGGATGGGTGTGACAGGGCATGCTTTTGCTGTAGCCGTGGTGGGAAAGGGATGGGTGTGACAGGGCATGCTTTTGCTGTAGCCGTGGTGGGAAAGGGATGGGTGTGACAGGGCATGCTTTTGCTGTAACCGTGGTGTGAAAGGGATGGGTGTGACAGGGCATGCTTTTGCTGTAACCGTGGTGTGAAAGGGATGGGTGTGACAGGGCATGCTTTTGCTGTAGCCGTGGTGGGAAAGGGATGGGTGTGACAGGGCATGCTTTTGCTGTAACCGTGGTGGGAAAGGGATGGGTGTGACAGGGCATGCTTTTGCTGTAGCCGTGGTGGGAAAGGGATGGGGGAGGCAGGGCGTGCTTCAGCACTACCAGGATCACTTCCAAAGCAGTCCAGCCTTAATGGCACAGCAGGCACTTCCTAGTAGTGGAGAGCATGGAGTAAAGCTGCTGGTGCTGCTGCTGCTGGCGATGATGGTGATGGAGTTGATGATGGTGATGGTGATGATGATTGTGGCGAAGATGATGATGATGATGATGATGATGATGATGATGATGATGATGATGATGATGATGGTGATGATGGTGGTGATGATGGAGGTGACAATGACATTGATGATGATTCTGAGTGGGATGATTGCACTGCAGGTAGGTTCCTGCTGGAGGGCCAGGAGCAAGGTCTACTGAACCGATCTGTCCGTGCCCTGGCCAACCTGGCCCTGGACAAGTCCAACATGGTGGCCATAGTGCAGGAAGGCACTATGACTCGATTGGCTGAGTTGCTGGAACAGACGAAGGACCCTGCCTGTGAGCAGACCTATATACGTGCCTGCAGGTAAGTAAATGAAGGTAGAGGTAGCCATCTCTCCATGCATCCAGGTTAGTAAAAGAAGGTAGAATTAGCTATATCATTGCATGCAGGCAAGGAAATGAAGATAGAGGTAGCTATATCAGGGCATACTGTGAGTAAAATGAGGGTAGAGGTAGGTAAATGTGCATTACGTAAGGCTTCACCCCCCCAAAAAAGTTGGGGTTAAGGTAATGTGGCAAAGAATAGGGTCGGTAGCTTGACCTGTCTTTTTTATATAAAGGAGGACAGATTGAGACTGCACATATTTGTGACTGTACATGAGAAAACTAGGCCATAGTCAGAAAATGACACAATGAGGTATTTCAACCACAATTTTATTTATTCATTCATGTATACTCCAGAAGAAATAGCAAGCTCATCGAGGACTTTTTTGTATTTGTTTACGGTAAACTTCAAGTAAGCTGTTACACAATGTAGTGTGCTGATGACTTTTCTTGGGATTTGCTCAAAAACTGTTTTGCCGACTTTATAGACTTGCTTCACATGCGCGGTCACATTTGTGTGTATGTATCATGTGTGTGTTCTAAGAAATATCATGTGAACATTCATCTGAACATAGAACAATATTTCTCCTTTTCCCACCCCCCCACCCCATACCCCTGTGACACCTAGCACTGCATAGCTGTTAGGTTCTATGACAAATGTCCTGAAAAACTGCTACATGACATCCTTGTGTAGGGGAAATTAATGCCCACAAAACCACCTTCCTCCCTTCTCCTCTTCACTTTTACTCATTCCCCCCCCCCCCCCCCACCCCCCCCCCCCCCCCAAAAAAAAAAAAAGAAAAGAAAAAAAGAAGAAAAAAAAAATCTTCCCACAACAAATTTTTTTGGACTAAGTATATGAATTAATGATTATATTCATGATGATGGTGATGTTCATGATGATGAAGATGATGATGTTGACAACCATATGTCTTATGTGTGCCTTTGATTCCTTCCCCCTCCCTACCCCCAACCCCCCCAAAATGAAAAAAGCAAAATAGTGCTGCCTGGGGCTGCTTGTTGTGGAGCCATTGGAGCAGGCCCTGACTTCTCTGTATCCATGGTCACCAGCTGACAAGGGGGGGTCTAGCGGCCATCACCATATGGAGAAATCTGGAACATGTACTCTGTGTGATAACATTTCTTCATGTTGCAAGTGCAGCCTGTGTGAAACAAAGTGTTGTCTGTGTTGTAAGTGTAGTGTGTGAGGCAAGTGCTGTCTGTGTTGTAAGTGTAGTGTGTGAGGCAAGTGCTATCTGTGTTGTAAGTGTAGTGTGTAAGACAAGTGCTGTCTGTGTTGTAAGTGTAGTGTGTAAGACAAGTGCTGTCTGTGTTGTCTGTGTTGTAAGTGTAGTGTGTGAGACAAGTGGTGTCTGTGTTGTAAGTGTAGTGTGTAAGGCAAGTGCTGTCTGTGTTGTAAGTGTAGTGTGTAAGACAAGTGCTGTCTGTGTTGTAAGTGTAGTGTGTAAGACAAGTGCTGTCTGTGTTGTAAGTGTAGTGTGTGAGGCAAGTGCTGTCTGTGTTGTAAGTGTAGTGTGTGAGACAAGTGGTGTCTGTGTTGTAAGTGTAGTGTGTAAGACAAGTGCTGTTTGTGTTGTAAGTGTAGTGTGTGAGAAGTGGTGTCTGTGTTGTAAGTGTAGTGTGTGAGGCAAGTGCTGTCTGTGTTGTAAGTTTAGTGTGTGAGGCAAGTGTTGTCTATGTTGTAAGTGTAGTGAGTGAGACAAGTGCTGTCTGTGTTGTAAGTGTAGTGTGTGAGAAGTGGTGTCTGTGTTGTAAGTGTAGTGTGTGAGACAAGTGCTGTCTGTGTTGTAAGTGTAGTGTGTGAGACAAGTGCTGTCTGTGTTGTAAGTGTAGTGTGTAAGGCAAGTGCTGTCTGTGTTGTAAGTGTAGTGTGTGAGACAAGTGCTGTCTGTGTTGTAAGTGTAGTGTGTGAGACAAGTGCTGTCTGTGTTGTAAGTGTAGTGTGTGAGGCAAGTGCTGTCTGTGTTGTAAGTGTAGTGTGTGAGGCAAGTGCTGTCTGTGTTGTAAGTGTAGTGTGTGAGACAAGTGGTGTCTGTGTTGTAAGTGTAGTGTGTGAGGCAAGTGCTGTCTGTGTTGTAAGTGTAGTGTGTGAGGCAAGTGCTGTCTGTGTTGTAAGTGTAGTGTGCGAGACAAGTGGTGTCTGTGTTGTAAGTGTAGTGTGTGAGACAAGTGGTGTCTGTGTTGTAAGTGTAGTGTGTGAGGCAAGTGCTGTCTATGTTTGTAAGTGTAGTGTGTGAGGCAAGTGCTGTCTGTGTTGTAAGTGTAGTGTGTAAGACAAGTGGTGTCTGTGTTGTAAGTGTAGTGTGCGAGGCAAATGCTGTCTGTGTTGTAAGTGTAGTGTGTGAGAAGTGCTGTTTGTGTTGTAAGTGTAGTGTGTAAGACAAGTGCTGTCTGTGTTGTAAGTGTAGTGTGTGAGGCAAGTGCTGTCTGTGTTGTAAGTGTAGTGTGTGAGACAAGTGCTGTCTGTGTTGTAAGTGTAGTGTGTGAGACAAGTGCTGTCTGTGTTGTAAGTGTAGTGTGTGAGACAAGTGCTGTCTGTGTTGTAAGTGTAGTGTGTGAGACAAGTGCTGTCTGTGTTGTAAGTGTAGTGTGTGAGACAAGTGCTGTCTGTGTTGTAAGTGTAGTGTGTGAGACAAGTGCTGTCTGTGTTGTAAGTGTAGTGTGTGAGACAAGTGCTGTCTGTGTTGTAAGTGTAGTGTGTGAGGCAAGTGCTGTCTGTGTTGTAAGTGTAGTGTGTGAGGCAAGTGCTGTCTGTGTTGTAAGTGTAGTGTGTGAGGCAAGTGCTGTCTGTGTTGTAAGTGTAGTGTGTGAGACAAGTGCTGTCTGTGTTGTAAGTGTAGTGTGTGAGACAAGTGCTGTCTGTGTTGTAAGTGTAGTGTGTGAGGCAAGTGCTGTCTGTGTTGTAAGTGTAGTGTGTGAGACAAGTGCTGTCTGTGTTGTAAGTGTAGTGTGTAAGACAAGTGCTGTCTGTGTTGTAAGTGTAGTGTGTGAGACAAGTGCTGTCTGTGTTGTAAGTGTAGTGTGTGAGAAGTGCTGTCTGTGTTGTAAGTGTAGTGTGTGAGGCAAGTGCTGTCTGTGTTGTAAGTGTAGTGTGTGAGGCAAGTGCTGTCTGTGTTGTAAGTGTAGTGTGTAAGGCAAGTGTTGTCTATGTTGTAAGTGTAGTGTGTGAGAAGTGCTGTCTGTGTTGTAAGTGTAGTGTGTGAGACAAGCGTTGTCTATGTTGTAAGTGTAGTGTGTGAGACAAGTGCTGTCTGTGTTGTAAGTGTAGTGTGTGAGACAAGTGCTGTCTGTGTTGTAAGTGTAGTGTGTGAGACAAGTGCTGTCTGTGTTGTAAGTGTAGTGTGTGAGACAAGTGCTGTCTGTGTTGTAAGTGTAGTGTGTGAGACAAGTGGTGTCTGTGTTGTAAGTGTAGTGTGTGAGGCAAGTGCTGTCTGTGTTGTAAGTGTAGTGTGTGAGACAAGTGGTGTCTGTGTTGTAAGTGTAGTGTGTGAGGCAAGTGCTGTCTGTGTTGTAAGTGTAGTGTGTGAGGCAAGTGCTGTCTGTGTTGTAAGTGTAGTGTGTGAGACAAGTGTTGTCTGTGTTGTAAGTGTAGTGTGTGAGGCAAGTGCTGTCTGTGTTGTAAGTGTAGTGTGTGAGACAAGTGCTGTCTGTGTTGTAAGTGTAGTGTGTGAGACAAGTGCTGTCTGTGTTGTAAGTGTAGTGTGTGAGACAAGTGCTGTCTGTGTTGTAAGTGTAGTGTGTGAGGCAAGTGCTGTCTGTGTTGTAAGTGTAGTGTGTAAGGCAAGTGCTGTTTGTGTTGTAAGTGTAGTGTGTGAGACAAGTGCTGTGTGTGTTGTAAGTGTAGTGTGTGAGGCAAGTGCTGTCTGTGTTGTAAGTGTAGTGTGTGAGGCAAGTGCTGTCTGTGTTGTAAGTGTAGTGTGTGAGACAAGTGCTGTCTGTGTTGTAAGTGTAGTGTGTGAGGCAAGTGCTGTCTGTGTTGTAAGTGTAGTGTGTGAGGCAAGTGCTGTCTGTGTTGTAAGTGTAGTGTGTGAGACAAGTGCTGTCTGTGTTGTAAGTGTAGTGTGTGAGGCAAGTGCTGTCTGTGTTGTAAGTGTAGTGTGTGAGGCAAGTGCTGTCTGTGTTGTAAGTGTAGTGTGTGAGACAAGTGCTGTCTGTGTTGTAAGTGTAGTGTGTGAGACAAGTGCTGTCTGTGTTGTAAGTGTAGTGTGTGAGACAAGTGGTGTCTGTGTTGTAAGTGTAGTGTGTGAGACAAGTGGTGTCTGTGTTGTAAGTGTAGTGTGTGAGACAAGTGCTGTCTGTGTTGTAAGTGTAGTGTGTGAGACAAGTGGTGTCTGTGTTGTAAGTGTAGTGTGTGAGACAAGTGGTGTCTGTGTTGTAAGTGTAGTGTGTGAGACAAGTGGTGTCTGTGTTGTAAGTGTAGTGTGTGAGACAAGTGCTGTCTGTGTTGTAAGTGTAGTGTGTAAGGCAAGTGCTGTTTGTGTTGTAAGTGTAGTGTGCGAGGCAAGTGCTGTCTGTGTTGTAAGTGTAGTGTGTAAGGCAAGTGCTGTCTGTGTTGTAAGTGTAGTGTGTAAGACAAGTGCTGTCTGTGTTGTAAGTGTAGTGTGTGAGACAAGTGGTGTCTGTGTTGTAAGTGTAGTGTGTGAGGCAAGTGCTGTCTGTGTTGTAAGTGTAGTGTGTGAGAAGTGCTGTCTATGTTTGTAAGTGTAGTGTGTAAGACAAGTGGTGTCTGTGTTGTAAGTGCTGTGTGTGAGACAAGTGCTGTCTGTGTTGTAAATGTAGTGTGTGAGACAAGTGGTGTCTGTGTTGTAAGTGTAGTGTGTGAGAAGTGGTATCTGTGTTGTAAGTGTAGTGTGTGAGGCAAGTGCTGTCTGTGTTGTAAGTGTAGTGTATGAGAAGTGCTGTGTGTGTTGTAAGTGTAGTGTGTGAGGCAAGTGCTGTCTGTGTTGTAAGTGTAGTGTGTGAGGCAAGTGCTGTCTGTGTTGTAAGTGTAGTGTGTGAGGCAAGTGCTGTCTGTGTTGTAAGTGTAGTGTGTAAGACAAGTGCTGTCTGTGTTGTAAGTGTAGTGTGTGAGACAAGTGGTGTCTGTGTTGTAAGTGTAGTGTGTGAGACAAGTGGTGTCTGTGTTGTAAGTGTAGTGTGTGAGACAAGTGCTGTCTGTGTTGTAAGTGTAGTGTGTGAGACAAGTGTTGTCTGTGTTGTAAGTGTAGTGTGTAAGACAAGTGGTGTCTGTGTTGTAAGTGTAGTGTGTAAGACAAGTGCTGTCTGTGTTGTAAGTGTAGTGTGTGAGGCAAGTGCTGTCTGTGTTGTAAGTGTAGTGTGTGAGACAAGTGCTGTCTGTGTTGTAAGTGTAGTGTGTGAGACAAGTGGTGTCTGTGTTGTAAGTGTAGTGTGTGAGACAAGTGCTGTCTGTGTTGTAAGTGTAGTGTGTGAGACAAGTGCTGTCTGTGTTGTAAGTGTAGTGTGTGAGACAAGTGCTGTCTGTGTTGTAAGTGTAGTGTGTGAGGCAAGTGCTGTTTGTGTTGTAAGTGTAGTGAGTGAGACAAGTGCTGTCTGTGTTGTAAATGTAGTGTGTGAGAAGTGGTGTCTGTGTTGTAAGTGTAGTGTGTGAGGCAAGTGCTGTCTATGTTTGTAAGTGTAGTGTGTGAGGCAAGTGGCGTCTGTGTTGTAAGTGTAGTGTGTGAGGCAAGTGCTGTCTGTGTTGTAAGTGTAGTGTGTGAGGCAAGTGCTGTCTGTGTTGTAAGTGTAGTGTATGAGAAGTGCTGTCTGTGTTGTAAGTGTAGTGTGTGAGGCAAGTGCTATCTGTGTTGTAAGTGTAGTGTGTGAGAAGTGCTGTCTGTGTTGTAAGTGTAGTGTGTGAGACAAGTGGTGTATGTGTTGTAAGTGTAGTGTGTGAGACAAGTGCTGTCTATGTTTGTAAGTGTAGTGTGTGAGACAAGTGCTGTCTGTGTTGTAAATGTAGTGTATGAGAAGTGGTGTCTGTGTTGTAAGTGTAGTGTGTGAGGCAAGTGCTATCTGTATTGTAAGTGTAGTGTGTGAGACAAGTGCTGTCTGTGTTGTAAATGTAGTGTATGAGAAGTGGTGTCTGTGTTGTAAGTGTAGTGTGTGAGACAAGTGCTGTCTTTGTTGTAAGTGTAGTGTGTGAGACAAGTGCTGTCTGTGTTGTAAGTGTAGTGTGTGAGAAGTGGTGTCTGTGTTGTAAGTGTAGTGTGTGAGACAAGTGCTGTCTGTGTTGTAAGTGTAGTGTGTGAGACAAGTGCGCTCTGTGTTGTAAGTGTAGTGTGTGAGAAGTGGTGTCTGTGTTGTAAGTGTAGTGTGTGAGGCAAGTGCTGTCTGTGTTGTAAGTGTAGTGTGTGAGACAAGTGCTGTCTGTGTTGTAAGTGTAGTGTGTGAGGCAAGTGCTGTCTGTGTTGTAAGTGTAGTGTGTGAGGCAAGTGCTGTCTGTGTTGTAAGTGTAGTGAGTGAGGCAAGTGCTGTCTGTGTTGTAAGTGTAGTGTGTGAGGCAAGTGCTGTCTGTGTTGTAAGTGCTGTGTGTGAGACCAATGTCTTCTCTGTGCAGACTATTCTGGCCAGCACCCACAGCCAGAGGCAGCCTGGTGGAGAGTGGTGTTCCCCAGTCAGTGGCCCGTCTCCTGGCGGACAGCCCTGACCCTGCAGTGCAGCTTGCCAGCCTCCGTACCCTGGCTGAGATGCTCAAGTTTGAGTGAGTATTGAAATTCTGCTGTTGAAAACGCTCAAGTTTAAATCTTAATGTCCTGTAAGGATTATGCAATTTGTAGAAAAAAATCAGCCTAGTAACAGCCACATGGGGTGGGCGCTATGGGCGGTACGGGATTGAGCTGGGTGGGCAGTAATGGGTGTTACAAGATCTTAAGAGTATTAATTTCATGGTGCCTTTGTTGTCAGCATTGCCACTGCTGTGCCACATAGTCAAGGTTGCCATGGGGATGCCTTGTTACAGGTGTGGGGAAGACCAGGCCAGGCAGCTACTGCAGGGGGGCATGATGGACAGGCTTGTTGCCATGGCCAAGCAGGAGTGTGAGCACACCTCAGACTGTCCAGGACAACCAAATTCTGGGGTGTTGGCTGGGGCAGGGGGGCAGGGGGGGAAAGGGGGTGCTGCCGGCACGGATGACTGCCTTGCACTGGAAGTTCTGCTGATGCTGATGCAAAATGACCACCTACGACATGCTGTGGGCGCAGCCGGAGGAGTCACCTTCTTCATGGACTTTGTTCGGGAAAGAAGTGGTCATCCCATGTTCAAGGCCATCCTTAATGCCCTCTGCCTGTGTGCCAAGGTGAGTGGCAACTTCCCAGCACTGAGAGAGAAACCTTGTGATTTGTTTGTGGTATCAGGTCATGGATGTGAATCACGGGGAAGGTCATTGTAACATAGATGTTTGCATTTGGGGTCTTGACTGCTCAACATGGGAACACAATCTTCAGTGTAACATTTTCATTACAAACTCTTTGGCTTGGAAAATCAGAATAATGGAACTGTTTGATGAAAGTGATGCTGAAGTTTCCATCATCATTAGTATGCTGCTGGAAAGAATTGCAACAGAAGTAATATTAGAGACATTTTTGACTCACATGCGAAGCAAAAGTGAGTCTATGTACTGAGCCGTAAAAAACTTAAACGTTGGATTTTTCTCGGAGACTATTAAGTCTATCAACACCAAATGTGGCATGATGGTGTATGATGACAAGGCCTCAAAAAACATACATAGTGACTTGACCTTGCTTCAAGGTCAAGGTCACAGGAGCCATAAATGTGGTCTCAAAAACAGTCATTTTTCACATTTTCCCAATTTTCTCCCACGTTATTGAGAATGGCGACCTTAGCTACAAGTGGTATATAGGTCAAAGCAAGCCCTATCTTTTGATACCAGTTTGGTTGACCTTGCTTCAAGGTCGAGGTCACAGGAGCTCTTCAAAGTTGGATTGTATACATATTTTGAAGTGACCTTGACCCTGAACTATGGAAGATAACTGTTTCAAACTTAATAATTATGTGGGGCACATGTTATACTTTCATCATGAGACACATTTGGTCACATATCATCAAGGTCAAGGTCACTTTGACCCTTATGAAATGTGACCAAAATGGGGTAGTGAACCACTAAAAGTGACTATATCTCATGGTAGAAAGTGCCAATAAGCACCATTGTGCTTCCTATGTCTTGAATTAACAGCTTTGTGTTGCATGACCTTGGATGACCTTGACCTTGGGTCAAGGTCACATGTATTTTGGTAGGAAAAATGTGTAAAGCATTTCTTTGTGTATGATGTCATTGGTAGGTTTAGTTGTTTGACCTTGACCTTGAAGGTCACCTGAAGGTCAAGGTCATATAAAGGTCAAGGTCAAGCATGTGAGTCGTATGGGCTTTGCCCTTCTTGTTTAAAATCTGGGGCTAATAGGTTCTTAAAAATGTGAAATTTTGAATTATTATCATATATGCACCCATTGATTGTCATGACCTTGCTGATTTACATACATTATGCCCCATGCTGCCTCTCTCAGCAGCCCCTTATTGCCATTCAGTAACAGCCTTGCTGTCAGCTGATCTCCACTGCTCCCTCCCACCTCAGACTCATTGTTCTAAGTTTAGTGATGTCCAGTGGTGATCTTCGGGCCTGACCTATCTGCTCTGCATGATGTGGTGGCTAAGTTTAGTGATGTCCAGTGGTGATCTTCGGGCCTGACCTATCTGCTCTGCATGATATGGTGGCTAAGTTTAGTGATGTCCAGTGGTGATCTTCGGGCCTGACCTATCTGCTCTGCATGATATGGTGGCTAAGTTTAGTGATGTCCAGTGGTGATCTTCGGGCCTGACCTATCTGCTCTGCATGATATGGTGGCTAAGTTTAGTGATGTCCAGTGGTGATCTTCGGGCCTGACCTATCTGCTCTGCATGATGTGGTGGCTAAGTTTAGTGATGTCCTGTGGTGATCTTCGGGCCTGACCTATCTGCTCTGCATGATATGGTGGCTAAGTTTAGTGATGTCCAGTGGTGATCTTCGGGCCTGACCTATCTGCTCTGCATGATATGGTGGCTAAGTTTAGTGATGTCCTGTGGTGATCTTCGGGTCTGACCTATCTGCTCTGCATGATGTGGTGGCTAAGTTTAGTGATGTCCAGTGGTGATCTTCGGGCCTGACCTATCTGCTCTGCATGATATGGTGGCTAAGTTTAGTGATGTCCTGTGGTGATCTTCGGGTCTGACCTATCTGCTCTGCATGATGTGGTGGCTAAGTTTAGTGATGTCCTGTGGTGATCTTCGGGCCTGACCTATCTGCTCTGCATGATATGGTGGCTAAGTTTAGTGATGTCCTGTGGTGATCTTCGGGCCTGACCTATCTGCTCTGCATGATGTGGTTGCTTTAGAAGAATGGATAGGAAAACTGGAGAACTGGTGCACATCCTCCCTTGGCAGCAAGGGTATAGGAAGGAGGATATAGGGTGGCATAGCAATGGCAGCAAGGATATAGGGTGGCATAGCAATGGCAGCAAGGATATAGGGTGGTATAGCAATGGCAGCAAGGATATAGCAAGGATATAGGGTGGTATAGCAATGGCAGGAAGGATATAGGAAGGATATAGGGTGGCATAGCAATGGCAGCAAGGATATAGGGTGGTATAGCAATGGCAGCAAGGATATAGGGTGGCATAGCAATGGCAGCAAGGGTATAGGGTGGCATAGCAATGGCAGCAAGGATATAGGGTGGTATAGCAATGGCAGCAAGGATATAGGGTGGTATAGCAATGGCAGCAAGGGTATAGGGTGGCATAGCAATGGCAGCAAGGATATAGGGTGGCATAGCAATGGCAGCAAGGATATAGGAAGGATATAGGGTGGTATAGCAATGGCAGCAAGGATATAGGGTGGTATAGCAATGGCAGCAAGGATATAGGGTGGTATAGCAATGGCAGGAAGGGTATAGGAAGGATATAGGGTGGCATAGCAATGGCAGCAAGGGTATAGGGTGGCATAGCAATGGCAGCAAGGGTATAGGGTGGCATAGCAATGGCAGCAAGGATATAGGAAGGATATAGGGTGGTATAGCAATGGCAGCAAGGATATAGGGTGGTATAGCAATGGCAGCAAGGATATAGGAAGGATATAGGGTGGTATAGCAATGGCAGCAAGGATATAGGGTGGTATAGCAATGGCAGCAAGGATATAGGGTGGTATAGCAATGGCAGCAAGGATATAGGGTGGCATAGCAATGGCAGCAAGGATATAGGGTGGCATAGCAATGGCAGCAAGGATATAGGAAGGATATAGGGTGGTATAGCAATGGCAGCAAGGATATAGGGTGGCATAGCAATGGCAGCAAGGATATAGGAAGGATATAGGGTGGTATAGCAATGGCAGCAAGGATATAGGGTGGCATAGCAATGGCAGCAAGGATATAGGGTGGCATAGCAATGGCAGCAAGGATATAGGAAGGATATAGGGTGGCATAGCAATGGCAGCAAGGATATAGGGTGGCATAGCAATGGCAGCAAGGATATAGGGTGGCATAGCAATGGCAGCAAGGATATAGGAAGGATATAGGGTGGCATAGCAATGGCAGCAAGGATATAGGGTGGCATAGCAATGGCAGCAAGGATATAGGAAGGATATAGGGTGGTATAGCAATGGCAGCAAGGATATAGGGTGGCATAGCAATGGCAGCAAGGATATAGGGTGGCATAGCAATGGCAGCAAGGATATAGGGTGGCATAGCAATGGCAGCAAGGATATAGGGTGGCATAGCAATGGCAGCAAGGATATAGGGTGGCATAGCAATGGCAGCAAGGATATAGGGTGGCATAGCAATGGCAGCAAGGATATAGGGTGGTATAGCAATGGCAGCAAGGATATAGGGTGGCATAGCAATGGCAGCAAGGATATAGGGTGGCATAGCAATGGCAGCAAGGATATAGGGTGGCATAGCAATGGCAGCAAGGATATAGGGTGGCATAGCAATGGCAGCAAGGATATAGGGTGGCATAGCAATGGCAGCAAGGATATAGGGTGGCATAGCAATGGCAGCAAGGATATAGGGTGGCATAGCAATGGCAGCAAGGATATAGGAAGGATATAGGGTGGTATAGCAATGGCAGCAAGGATATAGGGTGGTATAGCAATGGCAGCAAGGATATAGGGTGGTATAGCAATGGCAGCAAGGATATAGGAAGGATATAGGGTGGCATAGCAATGGCAGCAAGGATATAGGGTGGTATAGCAATGGCAGCAAGGATATAGGGTGGTATAGCAATGGCAGCAAGGGTATAGGGTGGTATAGCAATGGCAGCAAGGATATAGGGTGGCATAGCAATGGCAGCAAGGATATAGGGTGGTATAGCAATGGCAGCAAGGGTATAGGAAGGATATAAGGGTGGAATAGCAATGGCAGCAAGGATTGATGGTAGCATTACAGGGCATTTCACATCAATGGCTAGGTATCATGTTAAGAATGCAACATAAAGACGTCTCTCTGCTGGAAACTAGCACTGGGCCGAAAAAAACTTACCATAACCTAAAGCTGTGTAAAGGTAAAGGTGTGGTTTTTTATAGCGACTTACACCCTTTGTCAGGGTCTCAAACCGCTTACACTTTACCCCCTGATCACTGGGCATCTTCATCAATCCTCACTGGTACCTCACAACAAACATAGTGACAGACATTTAAGACGCACACAGTCAGGTACCAGCACCAACTCCGCTCCCTGGGGAGTATTCCAACCCGATGCTGGCGCTTGGCCGCATACAAGGGTTAATCGCACAACGTTTTTGCCAATATTGCCCTCACAGGTACCCGGTTTTACTCCTGGGTGGGGAGAAACAATGCGAGTTAAGCATCTTGCTCAAGGATGCAACTCTGGGAACCGCGCAGCTTCGAACGCCGTACCCACTGGCCGCAAGCGACTGTAGGTCCAGCGCGCTAACCACTCGGCCGAAAAAAACTTACCATAACCTAATGCTGTGCAAAGCCAGGTGCTGATTGGTTGTCTGAAATAGCTGCACACCACTCAGCTATATGATTCCAAACAGGTCTTTGAAGATACTATCATAAAACTCAATTATGCGCACTTTTTCTTTGCCTGCATTTGTTAATGCTGATTGGCTGTTGAGAAATTCAGCACTGAGGAAATTGTGGATGCAACAGTTCTTCACGCTCACAATTTTTCAAGAGAATCAGTTCTTCTCAAGAATATGTCTCAGTCTGATATACATATAGATGAGTATCAAGGTGCAAATGTGAAGATGGAGATGAAGAGCCGGTGGTAAGGTTCGAGCAATGGGGAGCTCGAGGCTTGATGGTAGAAGGGCGCAGGTATGAGACTAGTAGTACTTGCTTTCCACAACTTTATTTACCCATGGGTACAGGAGCTGCTGGCTGGTCCGAGGCCAGATGGTAGTGGCCTGGATCAACCCAAGACCGTGGTGGCAGTGGTCTTTCTCATCTTGTGCGCCATTCCCCCTTAACAAGGAAATGCACGGACCTCACAGGAGCCAGGGTGTGGATTATTTCCCAGATCCTAACCCTGGTTCCTGGGTTCATGCTTCAATTTGGCAGAAAGAGAGATTACTTAATTTAACTTGCTTTGAAATTACTTACTAATGTTGTCTCATTCCGCATAACACAGTCTATTGAATGAATCATATGCCGTCGCAAATAGCTGTCTTACTTGAGGGAAAACATCAGATTTATAGTCAAAATGTTACAATTCGGATGCCAGAGTTGGGGAACGGTTCACTAGCCACGGGTCATGCTAATCTGAAAAGTCACTGACAGGGCAGCTGCACCAACTATCAGACCATGGCGGAGGAGGAGTCACAGAGCGATCAGCTGGTCAGCTTGCATTGCACACAGGATGGGGGTGAGGGGTGGGTGTGTGTGTGTTGGAGAGAGGTCTGACACACAGGATGGGGGGGTGGGAAGAGATACAAGCAAGGATAATTGAATAGAGGATGAACACAGCAGATGTACAATACACTTGATGATAGGTACACCTTATCACACAAGGATTCAGTGGATTCGATCCATAGGTAGCCAATGAACAAAAAACCGTGCAAAATGAGTAATGTCTCGCGACAATCAGCATTTGGCTTCACAAAGGATTTAGACATGTGCACGTCCATGATATTGCCTAACACTATCAAAAACTGGGGGTCTGGGTAAAGACACTTGAATAAAACTATCTAACACAGTCAGCATGCATATATTTCAAATTTATATGGGTTCTTTAAATGTTTTTGTAATGCTATGACCAATAGTTTTTATAGTTTTGCTTTGCAGAGATTCACAAAAAAATAATTAAACTCGTACGAAGCGGAAAAATGGCGCCGAAAAACGGGACATTTTGCGATGCCACTTTTGAATGCTTGTTATCCTGTGCAAATTCACCTTACAAAGTATAGATTGTGTGAAATAATTCAAGTTCAATTATTAATTTAGTCATAGTTCAGTGGAAAGTCGCCACAAAATAAAAACAGAGGTAGTTCTACCGAAATAAAAAAGACCTATGCGTTCGTTACTCTCGTTTCCACCACCCTTGCTCAGAGGAAAAAAATCGAAACCAAACATGTATACATAAATGTGTTGAAGAGAAGGTTCAAATTACTTTTCCTTTCATTAGTTTACTCATACAACTGCATAGTTTTATTCTTCTTTTGGTATTAACCAATTTCTTGGGACTATTTTGATGGTCAGCGTCGGTCGTTTCCATGCGTTACTTACGGAAGGTACGCGTGTACCAAACGTGTTGCTATATTTTTCCGCACTCGAAACGGCTACAAAGAAGCTTTTGTCATCCTGCAGAGAATGAACACGTTTATGGAAGGATACATCATAGTACACGCGATTTTTGACCAATGAGAAGGCTTCGTTTCCTTCATTTCCTTCTGTAACGTACGTCATTTTGCTACACATGTGCGAAGCTTTCAGTTTGTTTGATCTGTTCGATCGACCATCTTCATCCAATTTGGGTTAAGTAAGGCATTCTACATTAGTTTTTTTATTAATACAATTCAATAGTTTCGTTCATGGGTCATGAATAAATACTTTATGACTAGTTTTTCTCTGGCCATTCTGGTTTTGGTTTCTGGTGTTCCTTACGAAACTCAATCGTCACGGAGGAGCTTATCACATCGATTGATTTGGTCAGAATCACATCATGTTTGTTTTCATAGAACTAAATTGATGTTCCCTCATGCTAGATATCAAAATAATACCTTTTATAATGATATACGCATGTGATCGCCACGCTGGTTACAAAGAAACCAAACACTGCTCGGCGCCATTGCAGTAGGTATGTCCCACCTAGTGTTAGGCAATATCATGGACGTGCACACATGTGTAAAAAAACTGAGTCATGCAGCATCTCATATATATATAAATGCTGTGATTTCTTCTCATTTGGCTATGGTATTTCTGCATCACATTGAAAAACACAGATGTTGGCAATTTCTCATGAAAATGTATCTGGTCTGAAAGTATGATGCTTTTCACGAATGTAACATGCATTTTGTCTTAGATTGTTTAGCCATTGACTGAAATACAGTGGACTCCACTTAACATGACATCAGATAACATAACACTCCGGATAACTTGACCATTTTACCGGTCCTGGCCAACATTCTTCTTTCAGTTCTTTGTCTCAGTAGGAAAAAACCGGTTAAGGTGACGGTTCTTGCCACTTAACTCCGCTTAACTCCACCGAAAATGACTGCATACCCAAGATTTTCCTGACCACTCAGTCACGCACAACACCATCCAGATCGAGCTGTTTAAAATTAGCTGTGAAGATGATGTTCTTGATGCGTTTTCAGCATTCCAATCCTCATTCAAGAAATTCCAGATGGGAAGAAAAATTCTGTTCAAAATAAAAATTTTCAAGCCTTTGATACTGTAATTTCCCTGCAATCATCTACTCCTTGTTAGTAGAAATTCCATCCGTTTTCTTACCATTCTTTTATTGTGTCACAAGCCCTGTGTCATTTCAATCAATGTCATGGTTTCCCGTGTCACGTTTCATTGATATCTCACTTTGTGTAACATTTGGAAATTCAGGCACTTACTGTGCTTTGCCTTATTTCTTTTCATTATATGTATGTATGTATGTATGTATGTATGTGTGTTGAGGTCGTCCGACAAGAACTAGTAAGCAATGTCATCACTGAACACTGTGAACTGTTTCAGAATCAGACCATCACAGTAAATGGACATATGATAGACAGTTCCAAGCCAGACTTGTGTTTTTTAGACCGTACCCAGTCTGTAGCCAGAATTGTAGAAATTTCCAACCCATTTGATGCGTTTCTCGACCAATGCTACCATCACAAATTTGATAAATATAGACCCCTCTGTGCACTTTTAACCGAGGCAGGTTTTGAGACAAAAATCGTTGTGCTGGTCATCGGTTCCCTTGGTATGGTACATAGACGAGTAGTGTCGGGACTTGCCATGACAGGGCTGGACAAGAGAAGAAGTAAGCGAATTGCCAAGTACCTGAGCATGTCAGTAATGATTGGCTCCAGGAGAGTATGGGCAAGAAGGGGTCATGTCTTGGCTGGTGGGTCCCAGTGAGCTTGTGTTTCAAATTGCACATTGATCTCTGTATCATTTTTGGCAATAAAGTGTTTTGATATGTATGTATTTTCATTTTTACTGCGCCATTATCACGATAAACATGCTCATGGCGCGACAAGACGAAATAAAAAAGTTTTGAGGCCAGTTTTAAATGCGGCCAAGGATGGACTAACCCTCAGACCCTCAGGAAGTTGGTTCCAGAGTCTCGGTCCAACAACGCTGAAGGAGCGGTCACCGAAGCTCCGTAATCTTGTTTGTGGGACAATCAATAGTCTTCTTTTTGAGGAATGGAGATTCCTTGTGGGGTTGTGAGGTCTAAGGAGTTCTCCGAGGTAGGTTGGGGCTTCACCAGTTTCACACTTAAACACGATGGAGAGGGTCTTAAATTCCACCCGTTGGCGAACTGGAAGCCAATGAAGGTCACTGAGCACAGGGGTTATGCGAGCCCACCTCGGCAGTCGCTTCACTACCCTAGCTGCGTGGTTGTGATGGAAGTAAAGTTACAAAACAAGCAAAAAGAAAACAAAAACATGGGGAAAAAAATCAAACACATGCATTATGTGCCATGAGCACACCAGTTATGCACGTTGGTTGCCATGAGAAGGGATGTAATCCCACCTAACACATTGGATGTCGAAAAAAGTTACCTCTCCTGACCTTTGGTTAACACGACACTCCACTTAACACAACCAGTTTTTCTGTCCCCCTGCAATGTTGCGTTTTCCAGAGTGCACTGTACTTCTCACTGTCTTGTTCTAGCTTATTTAACACCTGTCTGTCATGTCTGTTACCTTGACTGTATCCCTCAGTGGGTTGCATGTAAGAATATACCCACAGCCTCTCCCTACGTGATTCATGAAAGGCAAATAAATGCGAAAATTAAAACTTGACTTGCTCTGAATCTAACCAGCTCTGTTGTTTTTCATAGTCAGTGGCTTTACTACACCCACTTGGGATGATGGGCCCCAACTCCATTTACTCATTCATTCATTCATTCCATTCATTCATTCATTCATTCATTTATTCATTCATTCCATTCATTCATTCATTCATTTATTCATTCACTCACTCACTCACTCACTCACTCACTCACTCACTCACTCACTCACTCACTCACTCACTCACTCACTCACTCACTCACTCACTCACTCACTCACTCACTCACTCATTCATTCACTAATTCACTCATTCATTCATTCATTCATTTATTCATTCATTCATTCATTAATTCATTCCTTCATTCATTCATTTGCTCACTCACTCACTCACTCACTCACTCACTCACTCACTCACTCACTCACTCACTCACTCACTCACTCACTCACTCACTCACTCACTCACTCACTCACTCACTCACTCACTCACTCACTCACTCTCTCACTCACTCACTCACTCACTCACTCACTCACTCACTCACTCACTCACTCACTCACTCACTCACTCACTCACTCACTCACTCACTCACTCACTCACTCACTCACTCACTCTCTCACTCACTCACTCACTTACTCATTCACTAATTCACTCACTCACTCACTAATTTACTCATTCATTCATTCATTCATTCATTCATGCCTGTCTATTCCTGCAGGATTCAGTGAATCGGGTGAAAATCCGGGAGGGTGGAGGGCTGGGACTGTACCTTCGGAGTCTGGAGTCATTCATTCATTCATTCATTCATTCATTCATGCCTGTCTATTCCTGCAGGATTCAGTGAATCGGGTGAAAATCCGGGAGGGTGGAGGGCTGGGACTGTACCTCAGGAGTCTGGAGTCATTCATTCATTCATTCATTCATGCCTGTCTATTCCTGCAGGATTCAGTGAATCGGGTGAAAATCCGGGAGGGTGGAGGGCTGGGACTGTACCTCAGGAGTCTGGAGTCCCCCGGTCTGGCGGCACTGCATGACCGTGTGTTGAGTGGGCTTGTGTGCTTTGTCTACGATGACGCCAGTCTGCGCCTGCTGCTGGAGGACTCCCTGGTGCCCTGTCTCATCAAACACCTGCACAGGTGTGCCCTGGTGAGCCCAAGCCTGCACCGCTCACTGTGGGCCAGAGCCAATCTGCAGAGCGGCAAAGAGATCCAGGAGGGGCAGGTCACACTGGCTGCTGAATACAATGAGAGGCACAAGAATACCATGATGAGGGACCTGCCAGACTCTGTCACCAAATGGCTTCAAGGGATAAAGTCTGCCTGTCCAGGTATGGAAGATGCAGAAACAGCTGATGAAAAAGAGACACAAGACGACAGCTCCCCTCTGGCAGCCACTGTCCCATCACACAGAGGGCCTGGTGTGGAGAAATTGGAGGCAGGGGCACCGGTGGAGTTTTGGTGTGGCTGTGAAGCAAAGACCAGTGGGGAGATGCCACAGACGACCAGTGTGTTGGATGTAAATGGGAAATCCTGTGCAGAGGCATTTGAGACCTCAGTACAGCAAGGAGATGATAACATTGAGGATGACAGAGAGACAGAAATGTCAGTTGTATCAGACATTGCCCAGAAATGCACTGTTAGCTCTGCCAGTTCACAGCATTCTGGTGATGGCAAAGGAGTGATGATGGAGGGAATGGAAGGTCTTGAGGACACAATGCAAGAGCTGAAAGATCTAGAAGACATGGTGGAGGAGATGGAATGCCTGGAGGACATAGGGGGGGAGGCAGAGGGGTCTCAGCCGCAGAAGAGAATGAGATTTAGCATCCACAGTCCCACTTATCAGGCTGCTTCAGAGTGGAGTCAGGAGACCTTTTCATCTGGTGCCAAGTGCAAAAGTGATTTTGGCTACTTGGGCCTGCCCCCCACTCCAGAGTCCCCCCTCAGCCCCCTCAGCCATTCCACCCTGTATTCCCCAGCTAGCGTCTCCTCCTCCCACCGGTCTCCTGCTGCATCCCCCCACTCTTCTTCCTCCTCTCCCCCCTATTCCCCATTTCTCTCTGGCTCCCCAGAGCACTACTCCTCCTCAGTGCTGGGGGAGGAGGACTGGTCA
This sequence comes from Theodoxus fluviatilis, assembly GCA_034096865.1. Lineage (NCBI taxonomy): Eukaryota > Metazoa > Mollusca > Gastropoda > Cycloneritida > Neritidae > Theodoxus > Theodoxus fluviatilis. The sequence goes on from JAWQFJ010015977.1 coordinate 93,116, forward strand.
CCAGTGGCTGCCGGTCCTGCTGACAGTGAGGAGGAGACAGAGGTGGTGTCCACTGCAGATCCCTCCCCCGCAGTGCAGTCAGACACAAGCCCCTCTTCCTGCCAGCAAACTACAGCTGCTGTACCAGTAACTGATGGCTGCCAGCCACCTTTGTCAGAATGTGGTCAGGTGGACATAGGGGAAGGAGAAACGAGTTGCGCAGAATCAGGAGGGGAGAAAGGTGAGGTGCAGTGTGAATCAGAACAGAATGTGAAAAGGACTCTTTTGGGCTATAGTATACAAACGGACTCACCTCCATCTGGAAGTGAGAGCTTCAAACATGAACATTCTGAGACCCTGGAGAGGCAAGATAAAGAGACGGGTACAGACAGACAACATTGCAGTACTGCTAGAGAAGAGGAGCCAGATGAGGCATCCACAATGCAAGGGGAGGAGGCAGGGACAGACGACAACCCTGGTAACACTTCCAGGGAGGAAGAACCAGTCAAGGCATCCACAACTCAGGAGGCATGCAGCCCAACCAAAAAGAGGCTCAGCTCTGAGGACAGAGCACCATCCTGTGGCTTCCAGATAAAGAGAGTCCGGTTGGCGGAGGACTTCAGCAGGAAGAAAGCGTTACATGATGTGGAGAGAAAGAGCAGAGAGGAAAGGAGGCAGATGGGAGCTGCAGGACCTTGGCTGGATGTGAGCGGCATTAGACGGGCAGGGAAGAGAGAGGAGATACAGACCAAGGAGGGTGAAGGAAGAGAAGATGCCGGCTGTGGGGAGAAGAAAGCAGCCCGTGAAGGGTCAGGCTCCAGGGAAGGCAAGCTGTCATCAAGGACTAGAAGGATCCATCAAGTCACAGAGACCAACATCACTCAACTGCTCAGTGCACTTTCCCAGCGAGACAACCCTGGGGACCATCTTGCCAAACCCCTTGTCATCAGTGGAATTCTGGACTACCTGGTTCAGGTAAGGCATCTTTCAGTTGCAAATGAATTATTTGTAAGCAGGAAGTAGGAGTAGCATTTTGAATTTGAAGTTGAGATTGAATGATGTTGAAGAATTTGAAGTTGAGATTGAATGATGTTGACATCAGAGTTTTGAATTTGAAGTTGAGATTGAATGATGTTGACATCAGAGTTTGCCTAAAAATGAAGGACCTTTTGACATTGGTAAGCCCTCAAGGGGGATACAAGTCCTGTTAACATCAGTGTTTATGTATGAGTGGAGTGTTTGACTGCTTGAGTATCTTTGAGTGGAGTTTCACCGTCAGTGATGAGTGTCGATGTCTGCAGTAGGAGTGCTGCTGACAGTAAATGAATATCCAGGAGTGGAGTGCTGCTAACACTCTGTCTTGTCTTCCCTTCAGGCTGAGAGCCCTGCCCTGCGCTGTGTGCGCACACTGGTGCGTGTGTTCCAAGACTTGCACAGTTTTCATGCGCTGCTGGCCATGGGGGCACCGCTGATGGTGTTGGAAACGCTGCTGGTGAGAGAGGGAGGACATCTGGCCTCAGCACAGGACTGCCAGGAGGCCTTCCTCATGGAGGCCAAGCAGCCTCCCGGCTACCGCTACCACTTGTTTTTCCAGCGCCGCTACCAGCACTGGAACTCCAACTGCATGCAGGGCTCCTGGCCTCCTGGGGATTCCCCACCCAGGTGAGCGTGGCACTGAGCAGCCTGGTCAAAGTCCCCTCCCAGGCAATGGCAACAGCAGGCGGACTGGCCAACACTGCAGCAGGCACGCAGGCTGCCGTAGCAGCTGATAGACTGGCCAACACTGCAGCAGGCACGCAGGCTGCCGTAGCAGCTGACAGACTGGCCAACACTGCAGCAGGCACGCAGGCTGCCGTAGCAGCTGATAAACTGGCCAACACTGCAGCAGGCACATAGGCTGCCGTAGCAGCTGATAGACTGGCCAATTCTGCAGCAGGCACATAGGCTGCCGTAGCAGCTGATAGACCCGTTCTCAGTAGAAATAGACTGTAGATTGGCCTGGGCTGTTGTAACTGATTTGTCTCAGTTGCAGTAAGTGGATTGGCCTCAGTAACAGTAGGTGGATTGGCCTCAGTAACAGTAGGCAGATTGGCCTCAGTAACAGTAGGCAGATTGGCCTCAGTAACAAGTAGGTAGATTGGCCTCAGTAACAGTAGGTGGATTGACCTCAGTAACAGTAGGTGGATTGGCCTCAGTAACAGTAGGTGGATTGGCCTCAGTAACATGTAGGTAGATTGGCCTCAGTAACAGTAGGTGGATTGGCCTCAGTAACAGTAGGTGGATTGGCCTCAGTAACAAGTAGTTAGATTGGCCTCAGTAACAGTAGGCAGATTGGCCTCAGTAACAGTAGGCAGATTGGCCTCAGTAACAGTAGGCAGATTGGCCTCAGTAACAAGTAGGTAGATTGGCCTCAGTAACAGTAGGTGGATTGACCTCAGTAACAGTAGGTGGATTGGCCTCAGTAACAGTAGGTGGATTGGCCTCAGTAACATGTAGGTAGATTGGCCTCAGTAACAGTAGGTGGATTGGCCTCAGTAACAGTAGGTGGATTGGCCTCAGTAACAAGTAGTTAGATTGGCCTCAGTAACAGTAGGTGGATTGGCCTCAGTAACAGTAGGTGGATTGGCCTCAGTAACAAGTAGTTAGATTGGCCTCAGTAACAGTAGGCAGATTGGCCTCAGTAACAGTAGGCAGATTGGCCTCAGTAACAGTAGGCAGATTGGCCTCAGTAACAAGTAGGTAGATTGGCCTCAGTAACAGTAGGTGGATTGGCCTCAGTAACAGTAGGCAGATTGGCCTCAGTAACAGTAGGCAGATTGGCCTCAGAAACAGTAGGTGGATTGGCCTCAGTAACATGTAGGTAGATTGGCCTCAGTAACAGTAGGCAGATTGGCCTCAGTAACAGTAGGCAGATTGGCCTCAGTAACAAGTAGTTAGATTGGCCTCAGTAACAGTAGGCAGATTGGCCTCAGTAACAGTAGGCAGATTGGCCTCAGTAACATGTAGGCAGATTGGCCTCAGTAACAGTAGGCAGATTGGCCTCAGAAACAGTAGGTGGATTGGCCTCAGAAACAGTAGGTGGATTGGCCTCAGTAACATGTAGGCAGATTGGCCTCAGTAACAGTAGGCAGATTGGCCTCAGTAACAAGTAGGCAGATTGGCCTCAGTAACAAGTAGGCAGATTGGCCTCAGTAACAGTAGGCAGATTGGCCTCAGAAACAGTAGGTGGATTGGCCTCAGAAACAGTAGGTGGATTGGCCTCAGTAACATGTAGGCAGATTGGCCTCAGTAACAGTAGGCAGATTGGCCTCAGTAACAGTAGGTAGATTGGCCTCAGTAACAGTAGGCAGATTGGCCTCAGTAACATGTAGTTAGATTGGCCTCAGTAACAGTAGGCAGATTGGCCTCAGTAACAGTAGGCAGATTGGCCTCAGTAACAGTAGGCAGATTGGCCTCAGTAACAGTAGGCAGATTGGCCTCAGTAACAGTAGGTGGATTGGCCTCAGTAACAGTAGGTAGATTGGCCTCAGTAACAGTAGGCAGATTGGTTTCAATAACAGTAGGCAGATTATCCTCAGAAACAGTAGGTAGATTGGCCTCAGTAACAGTAGGCAGATTGGCCTCAGTAACAGTAGGTAGATTGTTTCAATAACAGTAGGTGGATTGACCTCAGTAACAGTAGGTAGATTGGTTTCAATAACAGTAGGTGGATTGGCCTCAGTAACAGAAAGCAGATTGGTTTCTATAACAGTAGGTAGATTGGTTTCAATAACAGTAGGTGGACTGGCCTCAGTAACAGTAGGTGGATTGGCCTCAGTAGCAGCGCAGATTATAGGTTACACAAAGATAGCTCATGCCGAGCTTTTGCTATATAAAGTTACAAGACTCTCGGAAACGCAGCACCCCAAGCGGCTAGAACTATGGGGAAGTAATCACAACGCTTAGAGACTGTATGTAAAAGTGATTGTTTGTCGACGCGTTTCTGATGCGTTCCAATCATGTTTGTGAATACATTTATGGTGTAATGTGTAATAAAATGATTTGCTGCAATAATGGGGGTGTTTTGGCTTTGTTTTTTGTAGCAGGCGTTGTGAAATCGAAATATTTGGTTCATCGAAATGTGAGCCTATAGTCCGTTTCAACATTGCTCTGTCAGTGGAGACAGATTGTTTGTCTGCTAGCCATCTAGGTACATACGGTGAGGTTTGTTTACTTATCTTCTGTGGGTTTTGTGCAGAAAGTATACGTTAAAACAGTCTAATATGACTATTTTCGATTAGTTTTTAATCTAATTAATATTTTTGCATGCTTTAACGCGGCCGGATCTTTGGCATAACTCCCCGGGCGTGCGAAGTCAGTAGCGTCTCCACTGACAGAGCAATGTTTAAATGGACTATAGGCTCACGCGCATGCGCAGAACCATCCATTTTGATGAACCAAATTTTTCGATTTCACAACGCCTGCTACAGAAAACAAAGCCAAAACACCCTCATTATTGCAGCAAATCATTTTATTACACATTACACCATACATGTATTCACAAACATGATCGGAACGCATCAGAAACACGTCAACAAACAAGCACTTTTACATGTCTCTAAGCGTTGTGATTACTTCCCCATAGTTCTAGCCGCTTGGGGCGCAACGTGTCTCAATCCTCACAACAATGAGCTAATGAGCTATCTTTGTGTAACCTATAATCTTTGGTAGCAGTAGGTAGATTGGTTTCAATAACAGTAGGTGGACTGGCCTCAGTAACAGCAAGTACATGTAGATAAATTACAGAAACAGCAACATTAACTTGAGATAGATTTGCTACAGTTGCAGATGATGGATATGAATCTCAATGTACTAGAGTTGGATGATGGCAAGTGTGTGTGTGTGTTTGTGTGTGTGTGAGACGCATGCAGGTGTGTATGTGTGTGTGTTCTCTGTTTATCTTTTTCATCTCTTTCAACTTTTTGTATCTCATGTGTCTCTTTATCTGTATGAGCATATATGCGTGTCTCCCCCCTCCCCCTCTCCCCTCTCATTCTCTAGGTTTCAGGGAGTACCATTCTTTCAATGAACTCTGTATCTCACTCAGGTTCAATGCTCTCTACGTGGCCCTGGCACTGCTGGATGAGCTACAGGTCGCCTGCCAGACCAGCTTTGGCCGTGATGTGATTTGCAAGGTGATGCGGTCCAGTTCCCATTGTCAGCGTTTGATAGCAGCCATCTCCCTCCTTACCCTGGCCTGGTAGGTACAATCAGTGTATGTGTGTCTATGTGTGTGTGTGTGTGTGGGGGGGGGGGGGGGGGGGGGTTGGGGGGATGGATGTTTTTGACCACAGGCGTTTTGGACAGAACTGTGCTGGGTAGGACAGTTTAGCCAGCAATTACATAATAGACCCACTGAAAATTTATAGTCAACATGATTCTATCAGTTTGTGTGAGTATTACAGATGATTTGTTACCCAATTATAGAAATATTTAATAAGTACAAACAACATAGATGTGTCTAAAAACTTCAAGTTATTACACAATATTTACAAATATTCTGTATGACATTACACTGAATATATACAGACAGCATAAATGTGTCACTTTATTAGAGTATTACACATGATTTGTTACCCAATAATATAAATATTTCATAAATGTTTACAATGTAAATGTTATGACAAATTTGAGTTGAATGTAGTACTTACATGACAAGCATTTTTATTTTATATTTTAAAAAAGATAAAAAGATAACGATGGGGAACTGGCCAACATGTCCTATCCTGCACAGTTCTGTCAGAGACATCCATGACAGAAATGTCCGATACTCATGTTTGTGTGTTTGTGTGTGTGTGCACATGTGCGTGCGTGCATGTGTGCATGCGTGCATGTGTGTGAATCCATGTGTGTGTGTGTGTGTGCGTGTGCTCTGCTCTACTGAAGCACTGTATATTTGCAGGACACCACCACTGGAGCACATGTGTGTGGAACAGATACCCTGCATGGAGTTGGTGCTGGAGCAGCTGAGAAAGGACAGGAGCCCCACCTCCCCATGGCTACGCACTATTGCACTGGCCCTGGCTGTAGTGTTTCGCATCCCACACCACCAGTCTGAGTGCCTGGAGGAGAGCCCACCCCCTCCCTTCCCCCACTTCCCCTGCACCAATCTGGCCCCCCCCTCCACCCAGGCAGGGGTTGATGATGCTGGCTGTGAGGCAGACAGACAACAGGGATTGGGCAAAGGGAGAAAGGCTCTGCGGAAACCATGCTGCCCTTACGAGAAGGCCAGGCCCCATTTTGACCTGACCTTGGTGTGTGAGGGGGGTGAAGTGGAAGCCAGGCGGGACTTGCTGGTGGCAGGATCCCTAGTGTTTGCCGCCATGCTGGAGGGACACTACCGAGAGACGCACCAGACCCGCGTGGCATTGCAAGACACATCGGCGCCTGCTCTCACCTTGCTTGTGCACTTCCTGCATGGCTGTGGCCCAGACTGCCCCAGCCTCCAGCCTGTGCTGTGGCACAGTCCTCGTAGCCCTGATCCCCCAAGGCAGGCCCAAGCAATGCAGCAGGGAGGAAGGGGAGGGTCGGAGAAGAGCAAAACTGCAGCCACGACCAGCTCTGCAGTTGCAGAGCAGAAATCTGGGACCAAAAGGAAGGGCAACAGCACAGCCAGCTCTGTAGAGCCAGAGATGGATTCTGCATGTGGCTCTTCCATCAAGTTTGAAGACAGCCAAGATGCAGAACAGGCAGAAAAGGAGGCAGTCTCAACCATGTGCAGAGTGAAGTTCCTGGCAGACAAGCCCAGGGACCACAACAGAGGGGCAAGGGAAAGCACAGAGATAGGGGGCAGGCCAGGGCAAGAGAACAAGGGAAATGGGGGGCCAAGGCAGGAGGAGGAAGAGGGGGTGGGTCTTGTACTGGACCTGTTGGCCTTGGCAGACCGCTATGCACTGGGGGAGCTGGCCTCCTACCTGCAGGTTGCACTGCGAGCACGCCACCTTGGGCCCAGCAGTCTCATCGCAGTGCTGCTGTGGGGGGCGCGCTATGACGTTGACTTGGGTAAGGCCGCTTTGGCATCATTGCTGAAGCAAGCGAACACCATTGGTGAGCTGTGCCACACTTTCCACATGCTGCTGGCTTCAAACCTGTCCCGGGAACTCTTCCTGCACACCCTGGACACCTTGATGCACAAACCCCTACTGGCAGTGTCACAACATTGAGTTTGGTTGTGCTGTGCATTACTGTGTAATCATGTCTGTCAGTGCTGTGTCCTTTGCGTCAGTATGACTGATTTAGTGCTTTGTTCTGTTTGTGTGTGTGTGTGTGTGTGTGTGTGTGTGTGTGTGTAAATGTACACTCTGCGTGTGTGTGTGTGTGTGTGTAAATGTATACTCTGTGTGTGTGTGTGTTTAAACATTGTGTGTGTGTGTGTGTGTGTGTGTGTGAGAGAGAGAGAGAGAGAGAGAGAGAGAGAGAGAGAGAGAGAGAGAGAGAGAGAGAGAGAGAGAGACTGTCACTCAGTGTTGTTCTGTGTGTGAGTCCAACTTGGTATACTATCATGCTCTCTGTGTGTCTGACCATCGATGCCATCTTTGTTAAGTGTGTCTTGATGCTGCATCCAGTCTAACTGTAAGTTCTGTGGCTTTGTCCGACTCAGTGGAGTGTCCTATGAATGTATCTAGCTCAGTATTGTATCCAGTGTGTCTCACTGTGTTGTGTACCTGCAGCCTGTTGGCTTGATGGACTGACTGTCTGAGAGAGAGCTTCATGCCAAAAACTGTATCAAGGCAGTGTCTGGGGCCAGAGTTGGAGTGTGTTTGTCACGCTTGTCAAACTTGCATAAGGCTGTTGGTATTCCAAGGTACAGATCTCAAAATGACCACTTATTGGATCTTACTTTTGAGCATGATTGATTAAAACAAAATTCACAATGAAATTGACCATTTGTTTCGTGTAATGGTAATACTTTTTCACATTTTGCATTTCATGTAATGCAATGTAATGATTAACCCTATATGCAATATGTGTCAAGGGTGTGGATTTGTGGTTGTGTGGTTGCATCTATAAACGCAGTACCCAAATGAATTAACTTGACTTGATTTGCATGGGTAAGGGAAAAGTTGTGTGTGTGTGTGTGTGTGTGTGTGTGTGTGTGTGTGTGTTGTTGTTGTTGTTTGTGTGTGTGTGTGAGGCTTGACCTTTGCTGACTCACAGCAAGCCACAGAGGAGAGTTCGATGGAGGAAGATTGTCCGAAAGTCATCAGTGGTGCCTCAACAACCCATCTCAGGGTTAAGAGACTGAACTGAACTGAACTGAACTCTGTGTGTGTGTGTGTGTGTGTGTGTGTGTGTGGTGAACTTTTTTCCTCGAGAATTTCAATTCAAGTTTTTTTGTTGATAGCATATGCTGATCTCCTAACCGTGAGACTGGAAATGTTGACCAAACTGTTGATGAGCCTGACAGCAGGCACCAAAAGAGAGTTGTAGGCATTGTCTTACAAGCGAATGGCACCGGGGAGCTACACAGCCAAATGAAATGTATGGGTGTGCCATGACTGTCTCATGTTGCAACTGGTAAACTTGGATGGCGTGCCCAGGTTTTGCCAGTGCTGCAATCCTGGCATGCATTCAATATCGAAACGTGATGCACCGAGTCGTTACATAATCCAAATTTTGTCATTCAGGACCCTGCACCAATCCCGATTTTCCACTCTCACTCACTGATTGGCTGTTTTGCCACTCTCACTCACTGATAGGCTGTTTTGCCACTCTTGCTCTTTGATTGGCTGTTTTGGCACTCTTGCTGACTGACTGGCATGCGCCTCACTCACATACCGCTCCATGGCGTCTATCTGGCATGGTGTCACTTCAAGCAAGGCTGTCAAGGAGAAAAATCTTTGCATTGTCTGGGGTTCTGTTGGTCACGGATGTCTCAAACTCACTGGGACATGATGGTATCTTTTAACACGACTTCACATTTGTAATAAGAGCCACTGCACTGAGCTGATGTACAGTGGTATTAATTTGTAACCCTGTGCAACTTGTCAATAAAACATATTTATCAAATAGAATAACACTTTTTAAGGTTGTAGAGATACGTATCACTCAGTAGCCTCTAACTCATTGTCTGCACTGCTGCGGTGATGAGTAGCCAGACATTCAAACTGTTGGCACAGCAAACTTTGATGTCGTTTATACCGTTCAAATTGCTCAAAACAGAGTCCATAACATGTATGCTAGTAGATCTAGGAAGTGACCAGCAAAGTGATGTTATTTTGGACAGGCTTGATGTGCACTGTTGGAATCGGAAGATTTAAGTCTTTGCTGTACATGTATGTGCTACTCAACCTGCTTGTTTTTCTCTTGACCTTTGCCCTCCTGGGGTGGGCGCTAAGAATAGACTCACCCTGTCTGCCTAGAAGATTCTTAAAAGGGGGATAAGGAATTTAAAAAGTTACTTGCTCTTACTCTGATCAGTTTCAGTGATTTTACAGCCTGACACAGCCTACAGGGCTGATAGGCTGTACAACTCCGTTTGTTATCATCTTGCACACTGGCTTGACTGGGATATTAAAACTTGCTCAGTCATGAAGAGGACATTCATGTTGAGTTGCATTTGGTTGAGATACCTTGAGTGTGAGCGGGACCCCAAGGCTGTGGTGCAGAGATGTTCCTGCTGATCACACAAACCACACTGACCACTTCCTTGAGTGTGAGCGGGACACCAAGGCTGTGGTGCAGAGATGTTCCTGCTGATCACACAAACCACACTGACCACTTCCTTGAGTGTGAGCGGGACACCAAGGCTGTGGTGCAGAGATGTTCCTGCTGATCACACAAACCACACTGACCACTTCCTTGAGTGTGAGCGGGACACCAAGGCTGTGGTGCAGAGATGTTCCTGCTGATCACACAAACCACACTGACCACTTCCTTGAGTGTGAGCGGGACACCAAGGCTGTGGTGCAGAGATGTTCCTGCTGATCACACAAACCACACTGACCACTTCCTTGAGTGTGAGCGGGACACCAAGGCTGTGGTGCAGAGATGTTCCTGCTGATCACACAAACCACACTGACCACTTCCTTGAGTGTGAGCGGGACACCAAGGCTGTGGTGCAGAGATGTTCCTGCTGATCACACAAACCACACTGACCACTTCCTTGAGTGTGAGCGGGACACCAAGGCTGTGGTGCAGAGATGTTCCTGCTGATCACACAAACCACACTGACCACTTCCTTGAGTGTGAGCGGGACACCAAGGCTGTGGTGCAGAGATGTTCCTGCTGATCACACAAACCACACTGACCACTTCCTTGAGTGTGAGCGGGACACCAAGGCTGTGGTGCAGAGATGTTCCTGCTGATCACACAAACCACACTGACCACTTCAGTAGACAGAGCAGGCTTCTCTGACATCAGAGGGGCCGACACAGCAAAGTGTGTGTGTATGTGTGTTTATGTGTGTGTGTGTATTTATATATGTGTGTGTGTGTGTGTATTTATGTGTGTGTGTGTGTGTGTTTATGTGTATTTGTGTGTGTGTGTGCATGTTTGTGTATGTGTGTGTGTGCATGTTTGTGTGTGTGTGCATGTTTGTGTATGCATGTTTGTGTGTGTGCATGTTTGTGTGAGTGTGCATGTTTGTGTGTGCAAATGTGTTGTGTGTGTGTGTGTGTATGTGTGTGTGTGCATGTTTGTGTGTGTGTGTATGTTTGTGTGTATGTCTGTGCAATAGACAGCTGGTTGGCATGGTAACTATGAACTGTCTGAGTTTTGGAAGCATACAACAGGGCTGGCAGGACAACAACGCAATGCACCATAGGGTTCATCTGTGGTCTGATTCCTCCTCACTCCCCATGATGTTTAATGCTGAAGCAATGACGTGCGTGAGGAGGATTAAAGTGAGGAAAAGTTGTGTAATTTTGTCAGTCTCACTCTCATTTTCCCAAAATGTTGGAGTCCAGTGATACTACGTAGTCAAGTCGGCTGGAGACAGTCTGGGATGCTGTGGATGACCAGGGCGCCCAACGGATAGATGGTTTCACCAATAGACATATGGACAGACGGGATGAAATGTGACCCTCCATGACTAAATGAGTCGCTTGCGCACTCACATAGTTTTGCGTAATAGCCAAGTAAAGTATGATGGGGTCAAAATGGTCGTTTTTTAGCTTTTGACTGTTTTAGAATCTAGAGACTATACTTTATTGTGTGTGAAAGTCTTTTGGATGAAATCGACCTCTAGACACACGGATATGTTCACTTTGTTTGCTTGGTGTTCAATTTCCCGCATCGAACGATCGTAAGACCACGCATCGAATTTCGCCTCCATACAATACAGTCGCACACGATCACCACTGAGCCACCAAATCATTTGCAGGGGTAGAGGCTGGCCTACTTTCCCGAGTGACCTTGTATACTGCAAGTTAGTATCTGTCAAAAATGTAATTATTGACTTGTCAGAAATGACAAAAAATATTTTGACTAAAAAGTCATTAGCTGCCCATTATTATGCTATACGTCATCCCATTAAAAACACCAAATAAGTAAAAGTAAGTCAAGATAATGCAATCAAATTTTATAACACCCTTGCCCATATATAACCTAATCACTGTGCCAAATTTCATAAGTCTGAGATTACGGTTGCTAAGGAAACTGATCAAATTTCCTAAAAAAACTTTCAAATGCGTTTTTCTCAAACGTGAGCTTATTAGGCAAACTATCTTTAAAATGATGTAACTTCGCGAAAAATAGTCAGATCTCGATCATTTTTGCACCGTTGGAAAGCTTGTTCCCTTGATTTCATAAAAATATGCATATCTCAAAATCTTCCAAGCGCCACGAGAGACTCATTTTGTGATGGAGGGTCACAAATATACAATGACGTGTACAGAGCTGTGCAGACAGACAAGCAGATTAGCAAGATGGCCTGAGACAGTCAAAACTCCTGTTGGACCATCCTGGAGCACGCCAGAGATACAATCACGTAACAATTCGTCCTCTGGCGTGCCAGAATGCTGTCGGGCCTCATCTGTCGATAGCTGCAGAGGGGGAATCGGGTGAGGAACGTGGGATTAACGGGGAGGGAGGCAGCTACGAAACTAGAGAGAGAAGTGGCAGAGCAACAGCAAGCGAAGTCTCGGGTTTAGTTCGATGACCACCAGCTGTCGCCGTTGGTCTTCGATCCCAACAGCCACTCGCATGAGTTTTGAGGTGAACGGAACAAGCTTCCAACGCTAGGCCGACTTGCCTCCCCTTATTCTGACTGCAGCTGCCTGCGAACAGTCGCCCTTCGGCATCCTCACAAGGCAGAGAGAGCTCTTTTGTCAAGGAGGTGGGATTGGTCAGCCTTCGCAGTGTGCAATGTTCCAATATGCACGTTTAAATGTATTCTGCATGAATAAAGTCCACTACTGTGTCATCCTTACTTTCCATTACTTGCGCATACAGAGCGCTTGGGGCAAATAAAGCCTGTTCCAGTCCCAAAATGATGTTTCTGGGGGTTATTTTACGCATCGACGGCCAGCGATCGATCGAAGACGCCATTTTGAAAATCGTGTGAATCACCTCGGATCTGTGATGACTGTGTGAATCATGGTCCAAAATTGCTGTTCAGGAGTGAAACTGCGCCTCCTGAACAAGCCTAATGTGCCGTGAAAGCAGCTTTTGCATCGCTCCACGGCGGCAGGAGTTGTGTGGGCAACCGGGTTCTGTTGACGTTGTTCAGTGTTGATGTGCATTCTGTGAACCCGAGTCAGTAGCCAGTAGGCGAAGTATCTAGTGGACTAGAATGGTTGATGTATTGACGATGTTTCGGAAGCCTGGAGGGGGGGGGGGGATGAATTGACACAGCCAAGCAGATTTTATTGAACAGTAAAAAAGATGTAAAAAATCCAGCAAACGGATACACAGCAAAAAAAGGTATGAAAAAAAACAAGCAAAAAACGGGAAACAAATTCAGCAAAATCGTATACAAATTGAAGAAAAAGTTCATACAGAAAAGGACAAAGAAACATGAAATCCATTCACCTATTGAAAAATTCAACCAACAACACACACACCACCACACACACACACACACACACACACCACCTTGCACAACCACCAAAAAAAAGGAAATGTGGAGGATAGCCATGCAGAGCGCCCTAGCAAGTACACCAGACAGTCGGATGCAGAGCATGCCCAGCAGAGCGCTAGCAGCAAGTACACCAGCAACTGCGTGTGAGAGCTGGTTTTGCAAGCCTAGGTCGTACACTCTTTCGTTCTCTACCAGGGGGACGTCTTTTGCCTGTGCTGGTGGTTCAGAAAGGACAGCCGGAGTTCCCATGCCAATGATTGTTAAATATGTTGGGAACTTATGTAGACAGGGCAATTGCAGTGAATTCTGTTGTCACCCACGGTCACGTATCCAACCGAGTTCCTGCTCTCCTTGTAGTGGTCAAACGATTCCAAGAGGCTTTCTGAAATGAGTCTTGATGATCCTGACAGGTGTCTGCAGGTCCATGTTCTGAAAGCGACTCGAGGAAGACGAACACTTTCTGGTTTCCTCATTGATGGCTTTGCGTTTGAAGATGCCCATGATAGGCAGCCCGCTCCAGCAGCCTAAGGTTCTGTCTGGTTCCTTGGGCCACTGGGATATGGACGCACTGCTGAGCCGACTGTCTCTCTCCCTGGTCCAGTTTTCAGGACAGTGTCTCTCTTCAGCATGGGTTAGAATCCTGGACAAGTCAAGGCCTCTCACGGAAATGTGTTCTGATGGGTTGATGGTCTGGTTTATTGCCTCCAGTTCCACTTGTTTGTGGAAGGAATTCCCGTGGGCGTAGCCTTCGTACCAGGTGTCATTGCGGGCGATCCGATGACCCCTTGAAAGCTCAGTGTGAATAAGTCCCAGATCAACTCTGATTACAAGTTCATATGTAGTCATGTTTGTTGACTTCAATCGTAATGTAGCTGCTATGATCATCTATTGTGCTGCTGTGACCATCATTTCTGCGTACAGTTGTGATTTTCTTGATGGTAAAAGTATCTAATGTTGCAGTTTAAATATCATCTCAGCT
>JAWQFJ010015978.1:0-11680 GCA_034096865.1 Theodoxus fluviatilis
TCCGAGGAGAACATTTACCTCCGAAATGTCTGTGGCCATTTTGAGCGGGTGGTGTCCACAAAGGTAGTCTAAATGAGGATTCCCTGAAAACTTCCCCACCAACTGATTTTTATCCAGATTCTATAGCTGTAAATGAGTTAGTCTGTTTAATTTTTTTGTCCATTCAGTCATTTTTAACATGTTATAAATTCGTCACGAAAACCCATAACAGCCTAGAAGGCATTTTGGTTACATTTATAACCAGAGACATTGGTCATGGATGTGAATCAGTTGTTATCTTTTTATGTTCTTTTTTATGTTGTTGTATTTTATGTTGTTGTATTATGTTATTTTTTTGTTATCTTGTTATTGTTGTTGATTTTATCCATTAAACTGATTTTATGTTTAACTCCATTAATAATCGGTTTCGTTTGTCTATTCAGTCATTTTAACCTCTTATAAATTTGTCATGACCGAAGAGCCATAATAGCCCAGGAAGGCATTTTTTTTACGATAAAAACCAGAGGCATTGGTCGTGGGTGTGACTCAGTTGTTGTTTTTTAGGTTGTTGTTTTTTTATCCAGTAAACTGGTTTTAAGTTTAACTCGCTTGTTTATATCCAGTGCGCGCGCGCGCGTGTGTGTGTGTGTGTTATAAATGTGTGCGTTTTGGAGAGAGAGAGAGAGAGAGAGAGAGAGAGAGAGAGAGAGAGAGAGAGAGAGAGAGAGAGAGAGAGAGAGAGAGAAATCAGAACATTTTATTATTTGCTACGCCAACGGTCTTTACAAAGCTTTCACGACCAAAAACATCGTCAAAAGCGCAAAAGGGTTGTGGAGGGAACACACACAATACAGTTGTGCCACACACAAACACACGGACGCACGTACGTGCGCACACATATACACAGAGAGAGAGAGAAAGAGGGGCGGAGAGTGCACGGTACATGCAATTTAAATCAGAACAGTTCCTTACACAAACAGTTGCTCTTTCTCCCGGTTGTCCTGATTGTGTGTATGTAAGTACGTGTACTTTCCACTTGTTATGCACAAACCTTTTCTTCTAACTAGGATATGTATCAAAACATTTAAACATTAAAAAAACCAAATAAAAACAAAAATGATATGAAAAAACTACTTTTATCAAGTAAAAGATGCGTGGCCGGATGTATGAAAGTCGATCCTCAATATTTTCATACATCCGGTTAACCGGATTTAGTAAAGACCGGATGTATGAAAGACAAAAAATGGGTCCCGACGACTTTCTTACATCCGGTCTCGACTGTATATCCTTCATCCTCCATGGTTGATGTGACTTTGTCCCTATCAAATTTCAGACTGAAGTGTTCTTGGCTCAATGTGTAGAGCTGTTTTTAATGTTTTAGGAGCAGTGTTCAAACATGCAGCCAGTATTCAGTGCAGTTATTATAAGAGTCAATCAGATTTGTGTTCACCAGGTAGAAATAACTGCTATAATTCCATAAAAAGTGATTTTTGTTGATTTTTTGTCTCATTAAAAGTGTTCATAAAAAAGTGTTCACATGACCACAGTCAATGCGCAAATCCATGTTCTGGTTACAAACCGAACAGTTGTTCAATAAGTGAAACATGAGTACAAATCCAAACTTCGATTTCAATTTCTACTGAATTGTTGTTTCAATTGGGTTATTAGGAATGGAAAGTTTCCATTCCTACTAGTACAAATAGCAATTTCAATTTCTACTGATAAAACGCCAGTAGGAATGGCAATTGCCATTCTTACTAGAAGGAATGGAAATTTCTATTCTTCCTAGTGGGATTGCAAATCCTACTAAATGGCCATTTCTACTGTGACATATATGTATGTATGATTGTATTTTCATTATTTACTGCGCCATTATCACGATAAACATGCTCATGGCGCGACAAGACGAAAAAAACACTTTTGATGCCAGTTTTTAATGCGATCAAGGATGGACTAGCCCTCAGACCCTCAGGAAGTTGGTTCCAGAGTCTCGGTCCAACAACGCTGAAGGAGCGGTCACCGAAGCTCCGTAACCTTGTTTGTGGGACAATCAAGTGTCTTCTTTTTGAGGAACGGAGATTCCTTGTGGGATTGTGAGGTCTAAGGAGTTCTCCGAGTTAGGTTGGGGCTTCGCCAGATTCACACTTAAACACGATGGAGAGGGTCTTAAATTCCACCCGTTGGCGAACTGGAAGCCAATGAAGGTCACTGAGCACAGGGGTTATGCGAGCCCACCTCGGCAGTCGCTTCACTACCCTAGCTGCAGAATTCTGAAGACGCTGAAGTCTCTGCAATTGACCGTTGGTTGCAGCAGTCAGCAGACTGTTGCAGTAATCGAGATGGGACAGCACAAGGGTCACCACCAGGGCCGCTGCAGTCTTTTCAGTCAGACAATCCCTGATACTCCAAATGCGGTGTAGGTGCAAGTAGCCTGAGGAGATGAATTTACGAATTTGGGGGTCTGGTGACAAGTTTTGATCTTACATGACCCCGATATATTTCGCACTTGTGGCAAATGCTATGTTCGTCCCCGCTATGTTAATATTTGTCTCTCTGATCAATTGCCTGCTTTTTTCCCTACCAATGAGAATCACTTCAGTCTTGTCTTCATCGAGTTTGAGGTGATTGACCGACATCCATTCCTTGATGTCACTACAGCAGTTTTGCACTGTGAACTTGTTCACCGCAAAGGCTTCATGGTCTGGTTTGGAAGCCATGCATATCATAGTGTCGTCGGCGAATAGATGGTGAGGGATTCCGTGTTGGTCGATGCGCTCGCTCAGGGGTTGCGTGTAAATTGAATACAGGAGAGGTCCCAAGATTGATCCCTGGGGTACTCCACAAGTGAGAGAAAGGTCTTTTGATGATGACTCCTCTATCTTCACCTTTTGTGATCTCCCTGTCAAGTAGCTCGCGAACCAGTTTAGGGCGATGGATGATATGCCAAAGCTCCTCAATCTGGCTATGAGTGTGTCGTGGTCAATGGTGTCGAAAGCCGCTGAAAGGTCTAGTACCACTACAAGGACAACCTCATTGCGATCGACTGCATAATATATATATATATAGAGAGAGAGAGAGGGAGATAGATAGAGAGAGAGAGAGAGAGAGAGAGAGAGAGAGAGAGAGAGAGAGAGAGAGAGAGAGAGAGAAAGCAAGAGAGAAAGCAAGAGAGAGAGAGAAAGCAAGAGAGAAAACAAGAGAGCAAGAGAGCGAGAGAGCGAGAGGGAGATCGAGAGAGAGAAGGATATATATATATATATATATATATATATATATATATAGTAGTATCAAAGGAACGAGCAAACAAACAAGCCCCACTCAGCTTCAAATTTTCGGCTTTATTAGCCTTCCTCAGGAGTATACTGAAGGGTTTGAAAATTCAACTCCGGGTTTCCACGTCACACATGACGTCATACGTTGGCGTAGCCTGTCACACTGGTCTACCGCGATTGGCGGTATATATATAAAGAAAGAGACAGAGATAGACAGAGACAGAGACAGAGACAGAAACATAGGGGACATACATAGACGCACAGACACATAGACAGAGTGAGAGAGGTGCAATGCGCATGTGCACAGGCATGGACAAACTACAACTGTCTGCAGGGACTAGCATGAAAGCTCGTTGACACAGGCTGTGTTAAGTTCTGCACACATTGTTGAGCTTTGTGTGTTTGCATTGTGTGCATGGTAAGCAGATCATTTGAAATGTTTCAGTATCTACATAAAACAGTTAGGCATACTTAAGCTTTATGATAAACTTGCGTTCTGCGTTTAAGTTTATTGTTTTTGCTTTGCTTTTTACTTTCCGAATATTGCAAATATGTCTGCCTATTCGTTTCTCCTGAATACATATTTTTGTGGGGTGTACGTTCTACTGTATATGTGTCTTTGTATGCCTGTAAATCTACGAGCCAATGAAATTACCGTGAATGTATCTATGAGAGCAAAACATCAATCCACCAACAATCCTTTTAGGATAGTGTCACAAAGAATAAAGAGAAAAATGAACAATGATGTCAGCAGTAATATGAATTATGTTAAAGATAAAACGAGACCAGCTCTGTCACGCGTAAACTTAGTATATATTATTCAAAAGTACCTTACTGTAATTCATAAACTCAATTTGGATTAAGTGTAACACCAAATCAAAATCAAACTTTGCTTTCTCTACTACATCCTGATGGGACACCACTGTTTATACAAAGGTACGTAGTTTTGTCCACTATGTCAGGCGTCCAAGACATCACAGCTGAAACGTAATGAAGTGCACTGGGGGTAAATTGCCGTGCTTTAAATTGAACTCAATTAATTGGCGGCGTAGTGAGCCTCCAAGCTTATTGAGTCGTTAAAAACAAAATCATCTTGTGTGTTAATGAATTCAGTATTGCTGTGGACTTCATGCCAGTCGTATTGACGTACAATCACGTGTGCGTCCTCGGGCTCACAGAACACATGTATATAATGTCTCCCCATTCAATCTCTATTTCCTGTTCCAATTGTTTCACAGGAAGATGTATATCCAGGAGTCTGAGCTGTGCGCGCAAGCCTTCAAATGGGTAGGTGTACTTCCGTCGCTGAATGGTTTTCTTCAAACTGTCCAGGTTGTCTCGTAGAAGTCGTGGTGTGTGGTGAGACATCATTTTCGAGTATTGGAATCGAGTGGCAGATTCTGAAAACAAAGTGTATTTGTACGTTTCAAACACACAGAGACAAACAATGCACGAACGTATACACGCACGCATACATGCACGCACGCACGCAAGCACACACACACACACACACACTCTTCTCGGACGCTACTGATCCATGATTACTACTACTGCTACCACTACTACTACTACTACTACTACTACTACTACTACTACTACTACTACTACTACTACTACTACTACTACTACTACTACTACTACTACTACTACTACTACTACTACTACTACTACTACTACTACTACTACTACTACTACTACTACTTACTACTGCTACTACTTACTACTATTACTACTACTAACTACTATTACTTCTACTTACTACTACCACTACCACCACCACTACTGCTACTACTACTATTACTACTACTACTATTGCTACTACTACTACTACTACTACTACTACTACTACTACTACTACTACTACTTTAACCACTTCTACTACTACTACTACTACTACTACTACTACTACTACTACTACCACTACTACTACTACCACTACCACTACCACTACCACTACTACTACTGCTGCTACTACTACTACTACCTCTACTGGTACTGCTGCTGCTGCTACCATTTCTACTACTATTATTACTATCACCACTTACTACCAGTACTATGCTATTACTACTACTGCTACCTACTACTGCTACCTACTACTGCTACCTACTACTGCTACCTCTTTTACTACCACCACAACTACTACTACTACTACTACTACTACTACTACTACTACTACCACTACCACTACCACTACTACTACTGCTGCCACTACTACTACCTCTACTGGTACTGCTGCTGCTGCTACCATTTCTACTACTATTATTACTATCACCACTTATACCAGTACTGCTATTACTACTGCTACCGCTACTACTATCACTACTGCTACCACTACTGCTACCTCTTTTACTACCACTACAACTACTACTACCACTGCTGCTGCTGCTGCTGCTACTACTACTACTACTACTACTACTACTACTACTACCACCCTGGACAATGAGAGGGGGGAGAGATATGAGGTGCAAACAAAGGGAATGGCTGATTCGTGAGTGTAATAATGCAATGCTCATAGACACATTTCCCAGCTCACTATGTTTTACAAGTGAACGAGTCAGAGAAAAAATGTTTTCATACATGTCTAGAAATCGTATGTAACCGTTTATCTCTCAGACAATCTGATGGTAAACTACTGACTGGCGGGATTCTACGGAATGAACAACTTATGAGCTGACTGGGAAATAAACCTTACCAGACGACGGTGTTTACAATGGGACACAGCTCGCTCTCGGACTAACAGGAAGATTGTGCTGATGAAACTGTATGAGCTGAAGAACTCAGACTTGATAGCACGCTTTGCACATATATTTTCTGCAGTTTATGGGAACTCGTTCTTGACAGCAGTGCATGGGGCTGTGGCTGTGAATGAAGTCATCAGACAGTTCTTGTGCCTCAGTTCAGTTCTTCTGGGCAAAGTTGAAGCTGCTTAATCGCCCGGCAATCTTGTAGCCTGATGAAACCGATGGCTTTTTGAAAATAAAGATTATTCTGGTTTAACAGGATTTGCAAAAGTGATGATTTTATATTGATGCAATAAAAATCAAATAGGTAATCTTGAATCGGTTTAAAATGGAGTGTGTTTTTATAGAACACAACATTAACTTACCGCATTCTTTCCCTTTGTGGCTAACGTATTCATACGTTTAGCAAGTTTTGCAACAAGCTCAAAATCACATATCGAAACAGCAGTAGAAAAATGTTGATAAAGATAAGGGCCCGTTTGTTAGGCACAAATCTCAAGATTCTCCCTTAATGGGCGCGTTTGTTTGGCCCAAAATACCGAGCGAATCGCGAGGGCTAGGCGTTTCCTACGTTCCTCGCTCATAAGGACACACTCGCCGTGAAGGCGGGAGGCCGAGGGAGGTCTGGAGCTCCCTTGATGCTTTACGCTGCAGTGACCCGGATGAGCCGAAATGGCAGAGACAATGCGAGTTGGGCTGGTGTTCGGATAGAACAGTGCCTGTAATGTGCTTCTGAAGGTCCGAGAATGCAAAAGTGTATGTATACAGAGGTATTTGCTGTTCGAGTGTTCATTTATATATCTTGAGGAGTAGGTTTATAGGTTATTTCTGGATATACACTGCCAAAATCTGTGTATCGCTTGCAAACACGCAACACTGTATACGTAGGTTCTATGAATTATTTCCCTTCAATTGATCGAAATGAATCAATTATGTCCCTTGAATCGGTCGAAATTAATCGGTCGAGGCTTAACATTTTCGACAAATTTGTCTACAAACGTTGTAGGAGTAACAGAGTTGTCAAAGTTTGTTCCCTATCTTGAATTTTACATATTCACATCTGGTCCATTTCATAACCAAAAGGCCGCAGGTTCGGTCCCAGCCAGTGGTCCCATATTTTCACTCTCTGTCCCTCACAGGGCTAAATTGATCACGCTTAAAAAGACACTGTGGTCCCGCAACCTTCCTATCATCAGATGGGAAGCCTTTCGTGCTGGCCGTGGCACATAGAGGCAGCTCAATCACGTAGTCACCAAGGTCTTTGAAGTGGAGTGCCTGGCCAGCCTCCATTGGAAACGCCAAGAAGAGACAGAAGCAAATCCTGCTGCTGCTACCGTAGCCTGCCCTGTGTGCAGACACCCATGCGCATCAGTTTGGCCTGTGTGCAGACACCCTGCGCATCAGTTTGGCCTGTGTGCAGACACCCATGCGCATCAGTTTGGCCTGTGGTTCCACACGCGACGACATCGACGTCATCTTCCCTGCGCAAGGGACTTCAATGATGGTGGTGTGTGTGTGTGTGTGTGTGTGTGTGTGTGTGAGAGAGAGAGAGAGAGAGAGAGAGAGAGAGAGAGAGAGAGAGAGAGAGAGAGAGAGAAGAGAGAGAGAGAGAGAGAGAGAGAAGAGAGAGAGAGAGAGAGAGAGAGAAGAGAGAGAGACAGAGAGAGACAGAGAGAGAGAGAGAGAGAGAGAGAGACAGAGAGAGAGAGACAGAGAGAGATAGAGAGAGAGAGAGACAGAGACAGAGAGAGAGACAGAGAGAGAGAGAGACAGAGAGAGAGAGCGAGAGAGAGAGAGAGAGACAGAGTGATAGCGAGAGAGAGAGATACACAGAGAGAGAGAGACAGAGAGAGAATGACAGAGAGAGAGAGAGAGAGAGAGAGAGACAGAGAGAGAGAGAGGGAGAGAGAGAGACAGAGAGAGAGAGACAGAGAGAGAGAGAGAGACAGAGAGAGAGACAGAGACAGAGAGAGAGACAGAGAGAGAGAGAGAGAGAGAGAGAGAGAGAGAGAGAGAGAGAGAGAGAGAGATCGTGTATATGCGCACTTGCTTGCTTTTAAAGTACAGTTTTGTGACAGAGTGATCTAACAAATGATGGAACGATTCACTGAATTAATAAACTACCGCAAAAAAACACACGAAAGAGCGACCAAAGCATGAATAATGAATGAAGGAAAGACGAGCGTATGCAGAAATGAGTGAATAATAGCTGATGTTTGTCCTGTGAGTCATTTAAATTAATTTACGAGTCCATTTTGCCCTTCCATTGTTAATTTACCATTTGTGTATGTCACAGGCATATGACTATATATTTTGCAAAGGCATGTTTCAAAAGTATTACTTCCAAAGCTGTGATCGGAAAAAAGAGAGAGAAAAAGAGAGAGAAAAAGAGAGAGAAAAAACCCTTCTGCCCCCTCAATTTTATTCCAGCTATCTCCGTGCTTTTGTTTGCTCTGAAAGGTCGAATTGCTCGACTGATGTACGTGGTTAGGAATTTCCGTTGCAGTTGTACTTACCGTTTATGTGAACTGTAAAAACTGCTGTTCCACTGTGTTTAAAATTATAGTGTTATTAATGGCTACATATCTATACTTGTCTCAAAAACAAAAAAGGAAGCCACTCACTTGGAGCTTTCGATCCTTATCCAAGGATCTTCCTCAGCAAACTGAAGTTATTGTTTTCCGATTGCGGATTTGGTACCCTGTAACCTTGGCGTATTGTGAAAGTTTTTTCATCAGGGAAGCGAAAAGAGTGCAAAATATCCTTCTCATGTGATTTAATATACATGTTTCTTCCAGTTTTAATAAATATGTAGTGTTGATGATTCCTTAGTAAGCAGATGGTCGCGGATTTTAGTCCCTACCGACTCATTCATAATTGTGCCATGACCCGAGTCCATGTTATTATATTGAATTACTGTTATTAAAAACATAACTGTTGCGCTTCCCTCTTCACTTACCAATGAAAGCTTTATGTCTGTAGGTTTTGCTATTGTTTGACAAAATATCACACACCATAAGAGTAGATGCAGAGGGAAGAAAGGAAAAATAAAACCACTGCTTGCACGAAAAAAACAGTTCACGTAAGAGTTACATTTTCCTTGCCAGAGGGCGCTCGTAGACACGAGGTAACGCGCACAGCGTCACCTTACACAAAATACTAGTTTTGGATTGCGTTGCAAGCTGGCACGGTGTTTGTCTCGTGTATGCTGTAAGTACTGAATTTTGAATTCATTCAACCACAAGTCTAGTTCTGTATATAACGTGGCATTTTCCTTCGTCTTTTCTTTACGTTGCTAGGTGTTATTGAATGTCAAAACAACCATTAGTCGTGGGATTTTACTTTTTAGGTCAGCGTGGTTGGGGCGGAAAGCCCGAGCGTTGTCCTCGGATAACCTCGGTTTACCATGTTGTCTGCTCGTAACGGTGGAGTATAGGGATTGGTGTGTAGAATAATGTTTGGAAAATACTTAACTGATGAATATTTAATCGTATTTTTCTTGAATACTCCATTAGATTTTTTTTAACGCTCTCTGTGCATAGCTGAGCACGTGCCAGACTGCGTTGTCGTCAAGAGTCGAAAAGTTGTATTTTAATGCCATGAAACCGAAATAAGCCCAAATTATTGTCACTTTAACTTTAATGTGCATTC
The DNA here is from genome assembly GCA_034096865.1 of Theodoxus fluviatilis. Taxonomy (NCBI): domain Eukaryota; kingdom Metazoa; phylum Mollusca; class Gastropoda; order Cycloneritida; family Neritidae; genus Theodoxus; species Theodoxus fluviatilis. The sequence continues at coordinate 9,644 of JAWQFJ010015978.1, forward strand.
ATCTCCCCGTTTTACACAGCTAACAGAATGGATGATATATTTGAAAGGAGATAAAACAGGATTTCGACATGTAATACCTGATTCAGTGATTCTGTACTGATGCAGCGTCTGTTGTTCACCATCGGTCCTGATCGGAAGCTTGGTGTTGATACGTGAAACTTAAACGCGCCAGTCTTTTTCCATTGCATGCCATTTGTTGACTTTTTCGTTTATGGGACTTAACAAAAATACACGAGAAGGCGCCATTGGTGTAGGGTTAGGCCGGCATGCTAATGAGTTCGCAACGCATTTATAATTATTATTATAATACTGTTTTTGGTGCTCATCGTGTTTGATCAATTGAGGTAAGTACATTGTTAATGATTTGATCCAACAATATAACTTGCTAGAATCATTTCTATTATCATTCTACGTGTCTGTTCTTCACAGCAGAATGTACGTTAATGTGCTTTGCCGTCATTTTAGAGTTCGATGCCATTTCTGTGTCCCAGATTTTTGGTTGCCCTCAGATGACCTTGGGCTCATGTAGACGACAGTGCCGATATAAAGTCGCGTTGGTATGTGTGTTATGAGGACACACTCAACAGAATTGTCTGTACCTCTGTCAGTGGGCGCGTTTTTTAGGCCCCGAATCTCGAGATTCTCCCTCGACGGCTAGTCAAGGGCGAGCGAGACGCTCCTACAGCTAGAAAAACGGCCAATCATCAACTGGCAAGGCGGAAGTACATGGCTGCGTCCTGGCGCCAGAGTCGGTGAAGAAGTTGCCGATAGACATATCTTAAGAACTGACGATACAGATATCCCATCAGTTTTTCACTTGATAGAACACCCCATGGGTTCATATCGCATGGCACAGGAAGTATTTAAACGGGGGAAAAAGCAACCCGGGTTCAACAGTAGACACTTTTGTTGGAAATGTTGAGCCTCGATTCATTTTGATCAATTCAAGGGACATAATTCAGAGCGTACGTACTGGTGTTGCGCGTTTGCAAGCGACAAAACATTTTTCGGAAGTGTATGCCAAGAAATAACCTATACACCTACTCCTAAAAATACAAATGAACAATCGAACAGCAAATACTTCCCTGTACGTCCACTTTTCCATTCTTGAACCCTGAGAAGCACATTACAGGCACTGTTAAATCCGAACACCAGCCCAACTCGCATTGTCTTCGCCATTTTTGCTCATCCGGGTCTCTGCTGCGGGGAGCATCGAGCATGTTTTTTTTGCTCAAAATCTCAAGAGAATCGCGAGGGCTAGGTGTTGCCTACGTTCCTCGCTCATAAGGACGCACTCGTCGTGAAGGCGGGATGCTGAGGGAGGTCTGGAGCTCCCTGAATTGGTGTGTTCTATGAAGTGAAAAACTGATGTGATATCTGAATCATCAGTTATTTCGTCTATCCGTAACTTATTCACCGACTCTGGCGCCAGGACGCAGCCATGTTGTTCCGCCTTGCGAGAGGATTTGCCGTTTTCCTAGCTGTAGGAGCGCCTCACTCGCCCTCGACTAGCCATTCAGGAAAAATCGCAAGATTTTGGGCCAAACAAACGCGCCTATCGAGGGAGTCGCAGCAAAAAGCGTGTGTCCAAACATAAAACGTTCGTCGATACTTTCATTGGACGATATTAATAGATCTGATGTCATTTTCGCGTCAAAAGTTTGTTGCGCTATGCTTATTGGACAGTTGGTTCGCGCATACCTTCCCCCTGTGGGTTTGGGGTAAGAATCTACGCTATTCCTAAGAGGCGAGTAACTAGTGACGTCGTGACTTGATTTGCGTTTACTCTAAACTGCTGTAGTGCTTTTCGTGCTAAATGGCCTTACATAGCCTACAAAGGCTGATGGGCCGTAAAACACCATCCATCCATCCATCCATCCATCCATCCATCCATCCATCCATCCATCCATCCATCCATCCATCGGGCCTTTCTACAAGTCGATCATAGAGGTTTTCCCAAGTCTGTTAATGTCAATGGATGATTATCCCAATATCTAATAATACAGGGGACGATTTTTGCTACCAAAAACGTGTGTC
>JAWQFJ010015979.1:0-11806 GCA_034096865.1 Theodoxus fluviatilis
CAGGGCAGGAACCAGACGATCAGCAAGAGCAAGAGCATGAACAAGACGAGGACTAAGCAGGCGGCAGGAAGAAGACGAGGAGCAAGAGCAGGAGCAGGCAAACTAGCCGAGGAGTAAAGCGAGAGGCAGGAACAAGACGAGGCAGAAGAGAGCAGGAGCAGGAACAAGACGAGGAGTAGTCAGAGCAGGAGCAGGAACAAGACGAGGAGTAACTGAGCAGGAAGACGAGACGGGGAGTAAGAGCAGGAAACAAGACGAGGAGCAAGAGCAGGAAGAGACGAGGAAGCAGACGAGCATGACACAAGACGCAGGAGTACTAGCAGGAACAAGACGAGGCGAGTAAGAGCCAGGACAAGACGAGGAGTAAGAGCAGGAAGAAGACGAGGAGTAAGAGCAGGAAGAAGACGAGGAGTAAGAGCAGGAAGAAGACGAGGAGCAAGAGCAGGAAGAAGACGAGGAGTAAGAGCAGGAAGAAGACGAGGAGTAAGAGCAGGAAGAAGACGAGGAGCAAGAGCAGGAACAAGACGAGGAGCAAGAGCAGGAGCAGGACAAGAGAGGAGCAAGAGCAGGAACAAGACGAGGAGCAAGAGCAAGAACAAGACGAGGAGCAAGAGCAAGGAACAAGACGAGGAGCAAGAGCAGGAACAAGACGAGGAGCAAGACGAGGACGCAGGAGCAGGAACAAGACGAGGAGTAAGAGCAGGAAGAAGACGAGGAGTAAGAGCAGGAAGAAGACGAGGAGTAAGAGCAGGAAGAAGACGAGGAGTAAGAGCAGGAAGAAGACGAGGAGTAAGAGCAGGAAGAAGACGAGGAGTAAGAGCAGGAAGAAGACGAGGAGCAAGAGCAGGAACAAGACGAGGAGCAAGAGCAGGAACAAGACGAGGAGCAAGAGCAGGAACAAGACGAGGAGCAAGAGCAAGAACAAGACGAGGAGCAAGAGCAGGAAGAAGACGAGGAGCAGAGCAGGAACAAGACGAGGAGTAAGAGCAGGAACAAGACGAGGAGTAAGAGCAGGAAGAAGACGAGGAGTAAGAGCAGGAAGAAGACGAGGAGTAAGAGCAGGAAGAAGACGAGGAGTAAGAGCAGGAAGAAGACGAGGAGTAAGAGCAGGAAGAAGACGAGGAGTAAGAGCAGGAACAAGACGAGGAGTAAGAGCAGGAAGAAGACGAGGAGCAAGAGCAGGAACAAGACGAGAAGCAAGAGCAGGAAGAAGACGAGGAGTAAGAGCAGGAAGAAGACGAGGAGTAAGAGCAGGAAGAAGACGAGGAGTAAGAGCAGGAAGAAGACGAGGAGCAAGAGCAGGAAGAAGACGAGGAGCAGGAGCAGGAACAAGACGAGGAGTAAGAGCAGGAAGAAGACGAGGAGTAAGAGCAGGAACAAGACGAGGAGTAAGAGCAGGAAGAAGACGAGGAGCAAGAGCAGGAACAAGACGAGGAGTAAGAGCAGGAAGAAGACGAGGAGTAAGAGCAGGAAGAAGACGAGGAGTAAGAGCAGGAAGAAGACGAGGAGTAAGAGCAGGAAGAAGACGAGGAGTAAGAGCAGGAAGAAGACGAGGAGTAAGAGCAGGAAGAAGACGAGGAGTAAGAGCAGGAACAAGACGAGGAGCAAGAGCAGGAACAAGACGAGGAGCAAGAGCAGGAACAAGACGAGGAGTAAGAGCAGGAAGAAGACGAGGAGTAAGAGCAGGAAGAAGACGAGGAGCAAGAGCAGGAACAAGACGAGGAGCAAGAGCAGGAAGAAGACGAGGAGTAAGAGCAGGAAGAAGACGAGGAGTAAGAGCAGGAAGAAGACGAGGAGTAAGAGCAGGAAGAAGACGAGGAGCAAGAGCAGGAAGAAGACGAGGAGTAAGAGCAGGAAGAAGACGAGGAGTAAGAGCAGGAAGAAGACGAGGAGCAAGAGCAGGAAGAAGACGAGGAGCAAGAGCAGGAACAAGACGAGGAGCAAGAGCAGGAAGAAGACGAGGAGCAAGAGCAGGAACAAGACGAGGAGCAAGAGCAGGAACAAGACGAGGAGCAAGAGCAGGAAGAAGACGAGGAGCAAGAGCAGGAACAAGACGAGGAGCAAGAGCAGGAAGAAGACGAGGAGCAAGAGCAGGAACAAGACGAGGAGTAAGAGCAGGAAGAAGACGAGGAGTAAGAGCAGGAAGAAGACGAGGAGTAAGAGCAGGAAGAAGACGAGGAGTAAGAGCAGGAACAAGACGAGGAGCAAGAGCAGGAAGAAGACGAGGAGCAAGAGCAGGAACAAGACGAGGAGCAAGAGCAGGAAGAAGACGAGGAGCAAGAGCAGGAAGAAGACGAGGAGTAAGAGCAGGAAGAAGACGAGGAGAAGAGCAGGAAGAGGACGAGGAGAAGAGCAGGAAGAGGACGAGGCGGAGAGCAGGAAGAGGACGAGGAGGAGAGCAGGAAGAGGACGAGGAGGAGAGCAGGAAGAGGACGAGGAGTAAGAGCAGGAAGAAGACGAGGAGTAAGAGCAGGAAGAAGACGAGGAGTAAGAGCAGGAAGAAGACGAGGAGCAAGAGCAGGAACAAGACGAGGAGCAAGAGCAGGAACAAGACGAGGAGTAAGAGCAGGAAGAAGACGAGGAGTAAGAGCAGGAAGAAGACGAGGAGCAAGAGCAGGAAGAAGACGAGGAGCAAGAGCAGGAACAAGACGAGGAGTAAGAGCAGGAAGAAGACGAGGAGTAAGAGCAGGAAGAAGACGAGGAGTAAGAGCAGGAAGAAGACGAGGAGTAGGAGCAGGAACAAGACGAGGAGTAAGAGCAGGAAGAAGACGAGGAGCAAGAGCAGGAACAAGACGAGGAGCAAGAGCAGGAACAAGACGAGGAGCAAGAGCAGGAACAAGACGAGGAGCAAGAGCAGGAACAAGACGAGGAGCAAGAGCAGGAACAAGACGAGGAGTAAGAGCAGGAAGAAGACGAGGAGTAAGAGCAGGAAGAAGACGAGGAGTAAGAGCAGGAAGAAGACGAGGAGCAAGAGCAGGAAGAAGACGAGGAGTAAGAGCAGGAAGAAGACGAGGAGTAAGAGCAGGAAGAAGACGAGGAGCAAGAGCAGGAACAAGACGAGGAGCAAGAGCAGGAGCAGGAACAAGACGAGGAGCAAGAGCAGGAACAAGACGAGGAGCAAGAGCAAGAACAAGACGAGGAGCAAGAGCAGGAGCAGGAACAAGACGAGGAGTAAGAGCAGGAAGAAGACGAGGAGTAAGAGCAGGAAGAAGACGAGGAGCAAGAGCAGGAACAAGACGAGGAGTAAGAGCAGGAAGAAGACGAGGAGTAAGAGCAGGAAGAAGACGAGGAGTAAGAGCAGGAAGAAGACGAGGAGTAAGAGCAGGAACAAGACGAGGAGTAAGAGCAGGAAGAAGACGAGGAGCAAGAGCAGGAACAAGACGAGGAGCAAGAGCAGGAAGAAGACGAGGAGTAAGAGCAGGAAGAAGACGAGGAGTAAGAGCAGGAAGAAGACGAGGAGTAAGAGCAGGAACAAGACGAGGAGTAAGAGCAGGAAGAAGACGAGGAGTAAGAGCAGGAACAAGACGAGGAGTAAGAGCAGGAAGAAGACGAGGAGCAAGAGCAGGAAGAAGACGAGGAGTAAGAGCAGGAAGAAGACGAGGAGTAAGAGCAGGAAGAAGACGAGGAGTAAGAGCAGGAAGAAGACGAGGAGTAAGAGCAGGAACAAGACGAGGAGTAAGAGCAGGAAGAAGACGAGGAGCAAGAGCAGGAACAAGACGAGAAGCAAGAGCAGGAAGAAGACGAGGAGTAAGAGCAGGAAGAAGACGAGGAGTAAGAGCAGGAAGAAGACGAGGAGTAAGAGCAGGAAGAAGACGAGGAGCAGGAGCAGGAACAAGACGAGGAGCAAGAGCAGGAGCAGAACAAGACGAGAGCAAGAGCAGGAAGAAGACGAGGAGTAAGAGCAGGAAGAAGACGAGGAGTAAGAGCAGGAAGAAGACGAGGAGTAAGAGCAGGAAGAAGACGAGGAGCAAGAGCAGGAACAAGACGAGGAGCAAGAGCAGGAAGAAGACGAGGAGTAAGAGCAGGAAGAAGACGAGGAGTAAGAGCAGGAAGAAGACGAGGAGCAAGAGCAGGAACAAGACGAGGAGCACGAGCAGGAACAAGACGAGGAGTAAGAGCAGGAAGAAGACGAGGAGTAAGAGCAGGAAGAAGACGAGGAGTAAGAGCAGGAAGAAGACGAGGAGCAAGAGCAGGAACAAGACGAGGAGCAAGAGCAGGAAGAAGACGAGGAGTAAGAGCAGGAAGAAGACGAGGAGCAAGAGCAGGAAGAAGACGAGGAGCAAGAGCAGGAAGAAGACGAGGAGCAAGAGCAGGAACAAGACGAGGAGTAAGAGCAGGAAGAAGACGAGGAGTAAGAGCAGGAACAAGACGAGGAGTAAGAGCAGGAAGAAGACGAGGAGCAAGAGCAGGAACAAGACGAGAAGCAAGAGCAGGAAGAAGACGAGGAGCAAGAGCAGGAAGAAGACGAGGAGCAAGAGCAGGAACAAGACGAGGAGCAAGAGCAGGAACAAGACGAGGAGCAAGAGCAGGAACAAGACGAGGAGCAAGAGCAGGAACAAGACGAGGAGTAAGAGCAGGAAGAAGACGAGGAGTAAGAGCAGGAAGAAGACGAGGAGTAAGAGCAGGAAGAAGACGAGGAGTAAGAGCAGGAACAAGACGAGGAGCAAGAGCAGGAAGCAAGACGAGGAGCAAGAGCAGGAACAAGACGAGGAGCAAGAGCAAGAACAAGACGAGGAGCAAGAGCAGGAAGCAAGACGAGGAGTAAGAGCAGGAAGAAGACGAGGAGTAAGAGCAGGAAGAAGACGAGGAGTAAGAGCAGGAAGAAGACGAGGAGTAAGAGCAGGAAGAAGACGAGGAGTAAGAGCAGGAAGAAGACGAGGAGTAAGAGCAGGAAGAAGACGAGGAGTAAGAGCAGGAACAAGACGAGGAGTAAGAGCAGGAAGAAGACGAGGAGCAAGAGCAGGAACAAGACGAGAAGCAAGAGCAGGAAGAAGACGAGGAGTAAGAGCAGGAAGAAGACGAGGAGTAAGAGCAGGAAGAAGACGAGGAGTAAGAGCAGGAACAAGACGAGGAGTAAGAGCAGGAAGAAGACGAGGAGTAAGAGCAGGAACAAGACGAGGAGTAAGAGCAGGAAGAAGACGAGGAGCAAGAGCAGGAAGAAGACGAGGAGTAAGAGCAGGAAGAAGACGAGGAGTAAGAGCAGGAAGAAGACGAGGAGTAAGAGCAGGAAGAAGACGAGGAGTAAGAGCAGGAACAAGACGAGGAGTAAGAGCAGGAAGAAGACGAGGAGCAAGAGCAGGAACAAGACGAGAAGCAAGAGCAGGAAGAAGACGAGGAGTAAGAGCAGGAAGAAGACGAGGAGTAAGAGCAGGAAGAAGACGAGGAGTAAGAGCAGGAAGAAGACGAGGAGCAGGAGCAGGAACAAGACGAGGAGCAAGAGCAGGACAAGACGAGGAGAGAGCAGGAACAAGACGAGGAGTAAGAGCAGGAAGAAGACGAGGAGTAAGAGCAGGAACAAGACGAGGAGTAAGAGCAGGAACAAGACGAGGAGTAAGAGCAGGAAGAAGACGAGGAGTAAGAGCAGGAACAAGACGAGGAGCAAGAGCAGGAACAAGACGAGGAGCAAGAGCAGGAGCAGGAACAAGACGAGGAGTAAGAGCAGGAAGAAGACGAGGAGTAAGAGCAGGAAGAAGACGAGGAGCAAGAGCAGGAAGAAGACGAGGAGCAAGAGCAGGAACAAGACGAGGAGTAAGAGCAGGAAGAAGACGAGGAGCAAGAGCAGGAACAAGACGAGGAGCAAGAGCAGAGAACAAGACGAGGAGCAAGAGCAGGAGCAGAAGAAGACGAGGAGCAAGAGCAGGAACAAGACGAGGAGCAAGAGCAGGAAGAAGACGAGGAGTAAGAGCAGGAAGAAGACGAGGAGTAAGAGCAGGAAGAAGACGAGGAGTAAGAGCAGGAAGAAGACGAGGAGTAAGAGCAGGAAGAAGACGAGGAGTAAGAGCAGGAAGAAGACGAGGAGTAAGAGCAGGAAGAAGACGAGGAGTAAGAGCAGGAACAAGACGAGGAGCAAGAGCAGGAACAAGACGAGGAGCAAGAGCAGGAAGAAGACGAGGAGTAAGAGCAGGAAGAAGACGAGGAGTAAGAGCAGGAAGAAGACGAGGAGTAAGAGCAGGAACAAGACGAGGAGTAAGAGCAGGAAGAAGACGAGGAGTAAGAGCAGGAACAAGACGAGGAGTAAGAGCAGGAAGAAGACGAGGAGCAAGAGCAGGAAGAAGACGAGGAGTAAGAGCAGGAAGAAGACGAGGAGTAAGAGCAGGAAGAAGACGAGGAGTAAGAGCAGGAAGAAGACGAGGAGTAAGAGCAGGAACAAGACGAGGAGTAAGAGCAGGAAGAAGACGAGGAGCAAGAGCAGGAACAAGACGAGAAGCAAGAGCAGGAAGAAGACGAGGAGTAAGAGCAGGAAGAAGACGAGGAGTAAGAGCAGGAAGAAGACGAGGAGTAAGAGCAGGAAGAAGACGAGGAGCAAGAGCAGGAACAAGACGAGGAGCAAGAGCAGGAACAAGACGAGGAGTAAGAGCAGGAAGAAGACGAGGAGTAAGAGCAGGAAGAAGACGAGGAGTAAGAGCAGAGCAGGAAGAAGACGAGGAGTAAGAGCAGGAACAAGACGAGGAGTAAGAGCAGGAAGAAGACGAGGAGCAAGAGCAGGAACAAGACGAGGAGCAAGAGCAGGAAGAAGACGAGGAGTAAGAGCAGGAAGAAGACGAGGAGTAAGAGCAGGAAGAAGACGAGGAGTAAGAGCAGAGAAGACGAGGAGAGCAGGAAGAAGACGAGGAGCAAGAGCAGGAACAAGACGAGGAGTAAGAGCAGGAAGAAGACGAGGAGTAAGAGCAGGAACAAGACGAGGAGCAAGAGCAGGAAGAAGACGAGGAGCAAGAGCAGGAACAAGACGAGGAGCAAGAGCAGGAACAAGACGAGGAGCAAGAGCAGGAACAAGACGAGGAGCAAGAGCAGGAAGAAGACGAGGAGCAAGAGCAGGAACAAGACGAGGAGCAAGAGCAGGAAGAAGACGAGGAGCAAGAGCAGGAACAAGACGAGGAGCAAGAGCAGGAACAAGACGAGGAGTAAGAGCAGGAAGAAGACGAGGAGCAGGAGCAGGAACAAGACGAGGAGTAAGAGCAGGAACAAGACGAGGAGTAAGAGCAGGAAGAAGACGAGGAGTAAGAGCAGGAAGAAGACGAGGAGTAAGAGCAGGAACAAGACGAGGAGTAAGAGCAGGAAGAAGACGAGGAAGAGCAGGAAAGACGAGGAGCAAGAGCAGGAACACGACGAGGAGTACGAGCAGGAAGAAGACGAGGAGTAAGAGCAGGAACAAGACGAGGAGTAAGAGCAGGAAGAAGACGAGGAGTAAGAGCAGGAACAAGACGAGGAGCAAGAGCAGGAAGAAGACGAGGAGTAAGAGCAGGAAGAAGACGAGGAGTAAGAGCAGGAAGACAGAGAAGAGCAGAAGACGAGGAGCAGGAGCAGGAACAAGACGAGGAGTAAGAGCAGGAACAAGACGAGGAGTAAGAGCAGGAAGAAGACGAGGAGTAAGAGCAGGAACAAGACGAGGAGTAAGAGCAGGAACAAGACGAGGAGTAAGAGCAGGAAGAAGACGAGGAGTAAGAGCAGGAAGAAGACGAGGAGCAAGAGCAGGAACAAGACGAGGAGCAAGAGCAGGAGAAGACGAAGAGTAAGAGCAGGAAGAAGACGAGGAGAATGAGCAGGAAGAAGACGAGTAGTAAGAGCAGGAAGAAGACGAGGAGCAGGAGCAGTAACAAGACGAGGAGTAAGAGCAGGAAGAAGACGAGGAGTAAGAGCAGGAAGAAGACGAGGAGTAAGAGCAGGAAGAAGACGAGGAGCAAGAGCAGGAAGAAGACGAGAGAGAGCGGAAGAAGACAGAGAGAGCAGGAAGACGAGGAGCAAGAGCAGAAGAAGACGAGGAGAAGAGCAGAAGAAGACGAGGAGTAAGAGCAGGAAGAAGACGAGGAGTAAGAGCAGGAAGAAGACGAGGAGCAAGAGCAGGAACAAGACGAGGAGCAAGAGCAGGAACAAGACGAGGAGTAAGAGCAGGAAGAAGACGAGGAGTAAGAGCAGGAAGAAGACGAGGAGCAAGAGCAGGAAGAAGACGAGGAGTAAGAGCAGGAACAAGACGAGGAGTAAGAGCAGGAAGAAGACGAGGAGCAAGAGCAGGAAGAAGACGAGGAGCAAGAGCAGGAACAAGACGAGGAGCAAGAGCAGAGAAGACAGGAGAAGAGCAGAACAAGACGAGGAGTAAGAGCAGGAAGAAGACGAGGAGCAAGAGCAGGAACAAGACGAGGAGCAAGAGCAAGAACAAGACGAGGAGCAAGAGCAGGAGCAGGAACAAGACGAGGAGTAAGAGCAGGAAGAAGACGAGGAGCAGGAGCAGGAACAAGACGAGGAGTAAGAGCAGGAAGAAGACGAGGAGTAAGAGCAGGAAGAAGACGAGGAGCAAGAGCAGGAAGAAGACGAGGAGTAAGAGCAGGAAGAAGACGAGGAGTAAGAGCAGGAAGAAGACGAGGAGTAAGAGCAGGAAGAAGACGAGGAGTAAGAGCAGGAACAAGACGAGGAGTAAGAGCAGGAAGAAGACGAGGAGCAAGAGCAGGAACAAGACGAGAAGCAAGAGCAGGAAGAAGACGAGGAGTAAGAGCAGGAAGAAGACGAGGAGTAAGAGCAGGAAGAAGACGAGGAGTAAGAGCAGGAAGAAGACGAGGAGCAGGAGCAGGAACAAGACGAGGAGCAAGAGCAGGAGCAGGAACAAGACGAGGAGTAAGAGCAGGAAGAAGACGAGGAGTAAGAGCAGGAACAAGACGAGGAGTAAGAGCAGGAAGAAGACGAGGAGCAAGAGCAGGAAGAAGACGAGGAGTAAGAGCAGGAACAAGACGAGGAGTAAGAGCAGGAAGAAGACGAGGAGCAAGAGCAGGAACAAGACGAGGAGCAAGAGCAGGAACAAGACGAGAAGCAAGAGCAGGAAGAAGACGAGGAGTAAGAGCAGGAAGAAGACGAGGAGTAAGAGCAGGAAGAAGACGAGGAGTAAGAGCAGGAAGAAGACGAGGAGTAAGAGCAGGAACAAGACGAGGAGTAAGAGCAGGAAGAAGACGAGGAGCAAGAGCAGGAACAAGACGAGAAGCAAGAGCAGGAGCAGGAACAAGACGAGGAGCAAGAGCAGGAGCAGGAACAAGACGAGGAGCAAGAGCAGGAACAAGACGAGGAGCAAGAGCAGGAACAAGACGAGGAGCAAGAGCAAGAACAAGACGAGGAGCAAGAGCAGGAGCAGGAAGAAGACGAGGAGCAAGAGCAGGAGCAGGAACAAGACGAGGAGCAAGAGCAGGAGCAGGAAGAAGACGAGGAGCAAGAGCAGGAACAAGACGAGGAGCAAGAGCAAGAGCAGGAGCAAGAACAAGACGAGGAGTAAGAGCAGGAGCAGGAACAAGACGTGGAGCAAGAGCAGGAACAAGACGAGGAGCAAGAGCAGGAACAAGACGAGGAGCAAGAGCAGGAACAAGACGAGGAGCAGGGGCAGGAACAAGACGAGGAGCAAGAGCAGGAACAAGACGAGAAGCAAGAGCAGGAACAAGACTAGGAGTAAGAGCAGGAAGAAGACGAGGAGTAAGAGCAGGAAGAAGACGAGGAGCAAGAGCAGGAACAAGACGAGGAGCAAGAGCAGGAGCAGGAAGAAGACGAGGAGCAAGAGCAGGAACAAGAACAAGACGAGGAGTAAGAGCAAGAGCAGAAGCAAGAACAAGACGAGGAGTAAGAGCAAGAGCAGGAGCAGGAACAAGACGAGGAGTAAGAGCAAGAGCAGGAGCAGGAACAAGACGTGGAGCAAGAGCAGGAGCAGGAGCAGGAACAAGACGTGGAGCAAGAGCAGGAGCAGGAGCAGGAACAAGACGAGAAGCAAGAGCAAGAGCAAGAAAAGGGGCAAGAGCAGGAGCAGGAACAAGACGAGGAGCAAGAGCAAGAGCAGGAACAAGACGATGAGCAAGAGCAGGAACACGACGAAGAGCAAGGTAAAGGAGCAGGAGCAGGAACACGACGAGGAGCAAGGTAAAGGAGCAGGAACACGACGAGGAGCAAGAGCAAGGGCAAGAAAAGGAGCAAGAGCAAGAACAAGACGAGGAGCAAGGTAAAGGAGCAGGAGCAAGAACAAGACGAGGAGCAAGGTAAAGGAGCAGGAGCAAGAACAAGACGAGGAGCAAGAGCAGGAGCAGGAACACGACGAGGAGCAAGAGCAAGGGCAAGAAAAGGAGCAAGAGCAAGAGCAAGAAAGGGGGCAAGAGCAGGAGCAGGAACAAGACGAGGAGCAAGGTAAAGGAGCGGGAGCAAGAACAAGACGAGAAGAGCAAGAGCAGGAGCGGGAGCAAGAACAAGACGAGGAGCAAGAGCAGGAGCAGGAACACGACGAGGAGCAAGAGCAAGGGCAAGAAAAGGAGCAAGAGCAAGAGCAAGAAAGGGGGCAAGAGCAGGAGCAGGAACAAGACGAGGAGCAAGGTAAAGGAGCGGGAGCAAGAACAAGACGAGGAGCAAGATAAAGGAGCGGGAGCAAGAACAAGACGAGAAGAGCAAGAGCAGGAGCGGGAGCAAGAACAAGACGAGAAGAGCAAGAGCAGGAGCGGGAGCAAGAACAAGACGAGAAGAGCAAGAGCAGGAGCGGGAGCAAGAACAAGACGAGGAGCAAGAGCAGGAGCAGGAGCGGGAGCAAGAACAAGACGAGAAGAGCAGGAGCGGGAGCAAGAACAAGACGAGAAGAGCAAGAGCAGGAGCGGGAGCAAGAACAAGACGAGAAGAGCAAGAGCAGGAGCGGGAGCAAGAACAAGACGAGGAGCAAGAGCAGGAGCAGGAGCGGGAGCAAGAACAAGACGAGAAGAGCAGGAGCGGGAGCAAGAACAAGACGAGAAGAGCAAGAGCAGGAGCGGGAGCAAGAACAAGACGAGGAGCAAGAGCAGGAGCAGGAGCACGAACAAGACGAGAAGAGCAAGAGCAGGAGCGGGAGGAAGAACAAGACGAGAAGCAAGAGCAGGAGCGGGAGCAAGAACAAGACGAGGAGCAAGAGCAGGAGCAGGAGCAAGAACAAGACGAGAAGAGCAAGAGCAGGAGCGGGAGGAAGAACAAGACGAGAAGCAAGAGCAGGAGCGGGAGCAAGAACAAGACGAGGAGCAAGAGCAAGAGAAGGAACAAGACGAAGAACAAGGGGACTATAGAGACAAAGGAAATAGGATTGTGGGAAGCAAGTGCAGCTATTGTGGAGCCTTGATTATGCGAGAAAACATGGCACCGGCAGTAAATCAGGTTTTGCGTCAATATCTGCATGGACATCCATGCATAACATCTGTAAAGGTCAGGAAGTTTATATTAATGACATGATTGTAGTAGATAGCTTCTGAGGAATTCGTTCTATTTCTTCATATGACTTTCCTTTGTAACGCTACGAATATAAATCCTTCTGAGGTTGTATAAATCTTTATTAACATGAGACATCAACTCATCACTATTCATGCACTGCTCCACTTTCATAAAAATAAAATCCGATTGTCGACATTTCATGCATAGGAAAATAGATAATAAATATTTGGGATTGAAAATCTACACAAATCCATTACCGCCAGTCTCTAGTATGTAAACCACTAGAACAAACAAGTATACATATGCATTCAGCGTGGCTGAGACTAGTGGATATAGACTCAGCAACAGGTCGGTCACGTGATAGCCTTAATTCTTCCATAACATGCATACCACCGTTCTGAACACA
>JAWQFJ010015980.1:0-7500 GCA_034096865.1 Theodoxus fluviatilis
AACCTAGTGTTACTGTCTGTTCTTTTCTTAACTGGAAGGCATACTAAAGTGTATATGCGTGGCTGCTACTCTCACTTTTCAAGGGTCAAACTCATTCAGCCAGTGCCTGCAGTGCTCACGTCGCTCTCTGCCCTGAGACTGTGCTGACCGCGATATTGGTGTCTCCACTGCTCAAAGGACGCCAGTGGACGTAGAGAGGCAAGTGCTCTTCATCGCCTCGTCTCTGAGTGGTCAGCGCGCTTGCTGGCAGCAGCTGGCGGCCCGGGGGTTGCGGGTTCAAAGCTGCGCGGATCTCAGAGTTGCTTTCTCGAGCAAGGTGCCGCATTCTCTCTTCAGTCTCAGGCACCTGTTATTTTCAACTCCGCCGCATTGCCACCATCCGCAAGTATCTCACCAAAGACGCCGCAACCGAACTTGTCACTTCTACTATTCTGTCTCGTCTCGACTACTGTAATTCTCTTTTTGCTGGACTCCCCTCTTGTTCTATCTCGCGTTTACAGCGCATTCAAAACTCCTCTGCAGGCCTTATACTAAAGAAGAAAAAGAAAGACCACATCACCCTCATGCTACATGACCTCCATTGGCTACCTATTTCAGACAGAATCAAATACAAGCTCAACACGCTCACATACAAATGCTTCAACAATCTTGCTCCTTCCTATCTGTCTATCTCTCTCAAACTCTGTAAACCTGTCCGATCACTCCGCTCTTCTCTAGACACTCTCAGACTCGACATCCCGCCACAAAGACTCACAACTATAGGCGGGCGCTCCTTCACATTCCAAGCACCCACCCAATGGAACGCACTACCTCTCAGCCTTCGTCAGAAACCAACCTTAGCTTCTTTCAAATCTAACCTAAAAACCTTCCTTTTTCCAAAAACGGAGAAAGAGTAAACTCCACCATATCATCCATCACACTGATGCAATGCAAACCTGGTACCAAAGCAAGCCATGTACGTTAGTATATATTGTAATTATTATCTTAAGTTATGTGTATATATGTTTGATTGTTGTGTGCATGTTTGCACCTGCCATAATGTTTTGTATTAGGGTGTTTATTCTTTCTTTATGGGTGTGAATGTGTGTGCGTGCGCCTTGAGTCGCCTAAGTGGTGAGATATGTGCGCGTTATAAATTATCGTATTATTATTATTATTATTATTCGCGTTGCTGCTCTCCATCCAGAGGTAAAACGCGTACCTGTGAGAGCTGGGATGGAATACTGTCAAAGCTTCCTTTGGTGCGTTCATTCACAACCTGGTTGCATGCTCCTCGGGGAGTTGAGGCGGTGTTGGAGTGGCCCGTAGACCAGGGAGTAGAGGCGGTGTTGGAGTGGCCCGTAGACCAGGGAGTAGAAGTGGTGTTGGAGTGGTCCGTAGACCAGGGAGTTGAGGTGGTGTTGGAGTGGCCCGTAGACCAGGGAGTAGAAGTGGTGTTGGAGTGGCCCGTAGACCAGGGAGTAGAGGCGGTGTTGGAGTGGCCCGTAGACCAGGGAGTTGAGGTGGTGTTGGAGTGGCCCGTAGACCAGGGAGTAGAAGTGGTGTTGGAGTGGCCCGTAGACCAGGGAGTAGAAGTGGTGTTGGAGCGGCCCGTAGACCAGGGAGTAGAAGTGGTGTTGGACTGGCCCGTAGACCAGGGAGTAGAGGCGGTGTTGGAGTGGCCCGTAGACCAGGGAGTTGAGGCGGTGTTGGAGCGGCCCGTAGACCAGGGAGTAGAAGTGGTGTTGGAGGGGCCCGTAGACCAGGGAGTAGAAGTGGTGTTGGAGCGGCCCGTAGACCAGGGAGTAGAAGTGGTGTTGGAGCGGCCCGTAGACCAGGGAGTAGAGGTGGTGTTGGAGTGGCCCGTAGACCAGGGAGTAGAAGTGGTGTTGGAGTGGCCCGTAGACCAGGGAGTAGAGGCGGTGTTGGAGTGGCCCGTAGACCAGGGAGTAGAAGTGGTGTTGGAGCGACCCGTAGACCAGGGAGTAGAAGTGGTGTTGGAGTGGTCCGTAGACCAGGGAGTTGAGGCGGTGTTGGAGTGGCCCGTAGACCAGGGAGTAGAAGTGGTGTTGGAGTGGCCCGTAGACCAGGGAGTAGAAGTGGTGTTGGAGTGGCCCGTAGACCAGGGAGTAGAAGTAGTGTTGGAGTGGCCCGTAGACCAGGGAGTAGAAGTGGTGTTGGAGCAGCCCGTAGACCAGGGAGTAGAAGTGGTGTTGGAGCGGCCCGTAGACCAGGGAGTAGAAGTGGTGTTGGAGTGGCCCGTAGACCAGGGAGTAGAAGTGGTGTTGGAGCGGCCCGTAGACCAGGGAGTAGAGGTGGTGTTGGAGCGGCCCGTAGACCAGGGAGTAGAAGTGGTGTTGGAGTGGCCCGTAGACCAGGGAGTAGAAGAGGTGTTGGAGGGGCCCGTAGACCAGGGAGTAGAAGTGGTGTTGGAGTGGCCCGTAGACCAGGGAGTAGAAGTGGTGTTGGAGTGGCCCGTAGACCAGGGAGTAGAAGTGGTGTTGGAGCGGCCCATAGACCAGGGAGTAGAAGTGGTGTTGGAGTGGCCCGTAGACCAGGGAGTAGAGGCGGTGTTGGAGCGGCCCGTAGACCAGGGAGTTGAGGCGGTGTTGGAGTGGTCCGTAGACCAGGGAGTAGAAGTGGTGTTGGAGTGGCCCGTAGACCAGGGAGTAGAAGTGGTGTTGGAGTGGTCCGTAGACCAGGGAGTAGAAGTGTGTGGTTTGAGCATCCATCAATGGATGGAAATCACAATATACAAAAGAGCACCTTTACCTAAAACAACACAAAACGGCCAGTGTACGTCAGTCGTTTCTCTGGACATTCTGTTTACAGCCAGATTTACCTAAAACAACACAAAACGGCCAGTGTACGTCAGTCGTTTCTCTGGACATTCTGTTTACAGCCAGATTTACCTAAAACAACACAAAACGGCCAGTGTACGTCAGTCGTTTCTCTGGACATTTAATTAAGTAATCTTCAAGACTGAATACTTGATTGAAGGACGAGTAACACCGACATGTGCCATTCATGAAGGAACGAATCCTGTAGTCTCTGCTTCAGTTGTGGCAAGAAGTACTTAGCATCCCTAACACCACCGTTAAGCCAAACGTATCCAAAGCCCAGTTACAGCAAAAGCTTTCTCACTGAACCAACCCAGTTTGGTCTGCCACAGGTAGTTGAGTTTCGAAGCATCAAACACGTTTGTTTTGTAAGTGTGTCAATATCCCTTTTGCACAGGTTCAACCAATGCACGATAACTTCAATAAAATTATCTATGCGCATAGGCAATCTACCAAGATTGCCGTAGACAAATGGTTTGGGTTTCTAGTGTCTAGTCCCATTAACTACTACATGCGAAAACGTTGACATTTTCCTCCTGTTTATGTTTCTCTCGACCCCAAATCTTTGCACTGTATAACAGGGTAGACAACACTTGCGTCTCCTGCAATCTAATGAACACTTTAAAAAATGTGTTCGAGACTTTCAGAATTTGCATAATCATTTGCATTCCTTTCACTGCTAGGTCTTCTAATGTGGTGTCTAATGACAGCCTGTCAGTGAATACAAAGTCCAAATTTCAATATTTATTGACCACATCCAGTTTAGTTCCATTAAGGTACCGTCTTGCCCTGAAGAAAATTGGCCACCCTCTTTGAAAACCAGATTCTGCGAACAAGAAGATGCAGTTTAAACCAGGACTACATCAACTGAGAACATCAGTAGGAAGACCTTAGTCTTGTCCGGCATCTCCAGGACCCCATGGCTACCTCTTCGGCTTGCAACATCTGCAACTGACTTGGTATATGGGGAACATATTCCCGGGGATTCAAATGTCCCCCCCTCCATGTTCACAAATGTCCCCCCCTCCATGTTCACAAATGTCCCCCCCTCCATGTTCACAAATGTCCCCCCCTCCAAGTTCACAAATGTCCCCCCCTCCATGTTCACAAATGTCCCCCCCTCCATGTTCACAAATGTCCCCCCCTCCATGTTCACAAATGTCCCCCCCTCCATGTTCACAAATGTCCCCCCCTCCATGTTCACAAATGTCCCCTCCTTCATGTTCACAAATGTCCCCCCCTCCATGTTCACAAATGTCCCCCCCTCCATGTTCACAAATGTCCCCCCCTCATGTTCACAAATGTCCCCCCTCCATGTTCACAAATGTCCCCCCTACATGTTCACAAATGTCCCCCCCTCCATGTTCACAAATGTCCCCCCCTCCATGTTCACAAATGTCCCCCCTCCATGTTCACAAATGTCCCCCCCTCCATGTTCACAAATGTCCCCCCTCCATGTTCACAAATGTCCCCCCTCCATGTTCACAAATGTCCCCCCCTCCATGTTCACAAATGTCCCCCCCTCCATGTTCACAAATGTCCCCCCCTCCATGTTCACAAATGTCCCCCCCTCCATGTTCACAAATGTCCCCTCCTTCATGTTCACAAATGTCCCCTCCATGTTCACAAATGTCCCCCCCTCCATGTTCACAAATGTCCCCCCCTCCATGTTCACAAATGTCCCCCCCTCCATGTTCACAAATGTCCCCCCCTCCATGTTCACAAATGTCCCCCCTCCATGTTCACAAATGTCCCCCCTCCATGTTCACAAATGTCCCCCCTCCATGTTCACAAATGTCCCCCCCTCCCATGTTCACAAATGTCCCCCCCTCCATGTTCACAAATGTCCCCCCTCCATGTTCACAAATGTCCCCCCTCCATGTTCACAAATGTCCCCCCTCCATGTTCACAAATGTCCCCCCCTCCATGTTCACAAATGTCCCCCCTCCATGTTCACAAATGTCCCCTCCTCCATGTTCACAAATGTCCCCTCCTCCATGTTCACAAATGTCCCCTCCTCCATGTTCACAAATGTCCCCTCCTCCATGTTCACAAATGTCCCCTCCTCCATGTTCACAAATGTCCCCTCCTCCATGTTCACAAATGTCCCCTCCTCCATGTTCACAAATGTCCCCTCCTCCATGTTCACAAATGTCCCCTCCTCCATGTTCACAAATGTCCCC
The DNA here is from genome assembly GCA_034096865.1 of Theodoxus fluviatilis. NCBI lineage: Eukaryota > Metazoa > Mollusca > Gastropoda > Cycloneritida > Neritidae > Theodoxus > Theodoxus fluviatilis. The sequence continues at coordinate 5,003 of JAWQFJ010015980.1, forward strand.
TCCTCCATGTTCACAAATGTCCCCTCCTCCATGTTCACAAATGTCCCCTCCTCCATGTTCACAAATGTCCCCTCCTCCATGTTCACAAATGTCCCCTCCTCCATGTTCACAAATGTCCCCTCCTCCATGTTCACAAATGTCCCCTCCTCCATGTTCACAAATGTCCCCTCCTCCATGTTCACAAATGTCCCCTCCTCATGTTCACAAATGTCCCCTCCTCCATGTTCACAAATGTCCCCTCCTCCATGTTCACAAATGTCCCCTCCTCCATGTTCACAAATGTCCCCTCCTCCATGTTCACAAATGTCCCCTCCTCCATGTTCACAAATGTCCCCTCCTTCATGTTCACAAATGTCCCCTCCTCCATGTTCACAAATGTCCCCTCCTTCATGTTCACAAATGTCCCCTCCTTCATGTTCACAAATGTCCCCTCCTCCATGTTCACAAATGTCCCCTCCTCCATGTTCACAAATGTCCCCTCCTTCATGTTCACAAATGTCCCCTCCTCCATGTTCACAAATGTCCCCTCCTCCATGTTCACAAATGTCCCCCCCTCCATGTTCACAAATGTCCCCTCCTCCATGTTCACAAATGTCCCCTCCTCCATGTTCACAAATGTCCCCCCCTCCATGTTCACAAATGTCCCCCCCTCCATGTTCACAAATGTCCCCTCCTCCATGTTCACAAATGTCCCCCCCTCCATGTTCACAAATGTCCCCCCCTCCATGTTCACAATTGTCCCCCCTCCATGTTCACAAATGTCCCCCCTCCATGTTCACAAATGTCCCCCCCTCCATGTTCACAAATGTCCCCCCCTCCATGTTCACAAATGTCCCCCCCTCCATGTTCACAAATGTCCCCCCCTCCATGTTCACAAATGTCCCCCCCTCCATGTTCACAAATGTCCCCCCCTCCATGTTCACAAATGTCCCCCCCTCCATGCTCACAAATGTCCCCCCTCCATGTTCACAAATGTCCCCCCCTCCATGTTCACAAATGTCCCCCCCTCCATGTTCACAAATGTCCCCCCCTCCATGTTCACAAATGTCCCCCCCTCCATGTTCACAAATGTCCCCCCTCCATGTTCACAAATGTCCCCCCTCCATGTTCACAAATGTCCCCCCTCCATGTTCACAAATGTCCCCTCCTCCATGTTCACAAATGTCCCCCCCTCCATGTTCACAAATGTCCCCCCTCCATGTTCACAAATGTCCCCTCCTCCATGTTCACAAATGTCCCCCCCTCCATGTTCACAAATGTCCCCCCCTCCATGTTCACAAATGTCCCCTCCTCCATGTTCACAAATGTCCCCCCTCCATGTTCACAAATGTCCCCCCTCCATGTTCACAAATGTCCCCTCCTCCATGTTCACAAATGTCCCCTCCTCCATGTTCACAAATGTCCCCTCCTCCATGTTCACAAATGTCCCCTCCTCCATGTTCACAAATGTCCCCTCCTCCATGTTCACAAATGTCCCCTCCTCCATGTTCACAAATGTCCCCTCCTCCATGTTCACAAATGTCCCCTCCTCCATGTTCACAAATGTCCCCTCCTCCATGTTCACAAATGTCCCCTCCTCCATGTTCACAAATGTCCCCTCCTCCATGTTCACAAATGTCCCCTCCTCCATGTTCACAAATGTCCCCTCCTCCATGTTCACAAATGTCCCCTCCTTCATGTTCACAAATGTCCCCTCCTCATGTTCACAAATGTCCCCTCCTTCATGTTCACAAATGTCCCCTCCTCCATGTTCACAAATGTCCCCTCCTCCATGTTCACAAATGTCCCCACCTGAATGTTCACAAATGTCCCCTCCTTCATGTTCACAAATGTCCCCTCCTCCATGTTCACAAATGTCCCCCCTCCATGTTCACAAATGTCCCCTCCTCCATGTTCACAAATGTCCCCTCCTCCATGTTCACAAATGTCCCCTCCTCCATGTTCACAAATGTCCCCTCCTCCATGTTCACAAATGTCCCCTCCTCCATGTTCACAAATGTCCCCTCCTCCATGTTCACAAATGTCCCCCCTCCATGTTCACAAATGTCCCCCCTCCATGTTCACAAATGTCCCCCCTCCATGTTCACTAATGTCCCCTCCTCCATGTTCACAAATGTCCCCCCCTCCATGTTCACAAATGTCCCCCCCTCCATGTTCACAAATGTCCCCTCCTTCATGTTCACAAATGTCCCCTCCTCCATGTTCACAAATAAATGTCCCCCCCTCCATGTTCACAAATGTCCCCCCTTCATGTTCACAAATGTCCCCTCCTCCATGTTCACAAATGTCCCCCCCTCCATGTTCACAAATGTCCCCCCCTCCATGTTCACAAATGTCCCCTCCTTCATGTTCACAAATGTCCCCCCCTCCATGTTCACAAATGTCCCCCCCTCCATGTTCACAAATGTCCCCCCCTTCATGTTCACAAATGTCCCCCCCTCCATGTTCACAAATGTCCCCCCTCCATGTTCACAAATGTCCCCCCCTCCATGTTCACA